>JADLZK010002531.1:0-182970 GCA_015847255.1 Hyparrhenia diplandra
TCGGCAGTCCGGTGTTCTGTGTCGTAACACAATGGCTCCTCGCCAGCGTATCTTCTCTTAATGAAAAATAGGTGAATGGCTGGATCGTGAAAAATATCAGCTTTTTCATGTCTAGTTTTGTTCTTCTATCGTGAGGTTTTTGTCCATAGCAACCAAAAGTAGGATGATACCGGCCTAATAGGGTTCTGTATATATGTTCTTAGCTAAAGACATAAATCTACTTGCGCGTGATTGAGAGGAACTCTATATATATGCATGTCCCATAACATTAGGAAGCTTCGTTTAGTGTCATCTTGATGACGATGATGCCTATCGTCATATTTTTTGTTTATTTGGTCTATACTATAGTCACGCTGCCTTTCTGATCGACCAACAGCTAGCACCATGTGCCCCACTTATATATATGTGATCCGATTGAGCTTGAGACACCACACCATTGTGTCCTAGTTGAGGCTGCGATTGCAGATTAAGGTTCCTACCGCAATGCCTGAAGCTACCACCGATCTCCAAACTTCCAACAATGGCCAAAATGGCAGCACCAATCAGAAAAAACAAGAAGTCACGTTGGTCCTCCTCAAGTACATCCTGCTGCTGGCCTCGCTGGTTGCCACGGTGACTTACGCCGCCGGGTTCAGCCCGCCGGGGGATGTCTGGCAGAACACGGCTGCCGACCACCTCATCGGCGACCCCATGATCCGGGAAACCCACTACAAGCGGTATGTGACGTTCTACTACTGCAACGCCACCGCGTTCGCCGCATCGCTCGTGGTCATCGTCAGCATCCTCATCCTCGCCTACCTGGAGGACAAGGATCAGAAGCCCAAGGACTCCAAGGACGACAACAAGGCGGAGACCAACTCCAACAAGAAACGCAGGATTGCCCTTCGGGCGCTGCAGGCGGCCATGGTGTTGGACTTGCTCAGCCTCATGGGAGCCTACGCTGCCGGCACTTGCCGGGGGGACACGTTCACCACCGTCTACTCCGCGGTGCTTGTGGGCGCCGTCGTCTTGTACCTCATCTTCCAGATGAGGCTGGTCTCATACATCAGGGACACCTACTCCGGCTGCGTGCCCGAACCCGAAGCCGTCCAAAAAGAAGAACCACAGAAGGCGAAAGGAAGCTTCCGCAGCAGGGTCTCGGTCCAGCTGGTAGTGGCGCTTGCTTCAGTGTCGTACAAGGCCCACATCAAGGCGAAACAACGGTATAGCAAGATCCTGATGCTTCTCGCGACCTTTGCCGTGAGCATCACGTACTCAGCCGGGCTGAGCATGCCCGGGGGCTTCTGGGACACCGCCAGCGCCGACCACCAACCCGGCGATGCCATCCTCAACGACCATCACAGCATTCGCCTGGCAGTGTTCTTCGGCTTCAACACCCTGGCCTTCGTCGCGTCACTACTCATCATCGTAGTGCTTCTGGATAACAAGCCTCATCGTCGCGTACATGGTCGTCTTCTTAACGGGTCCATCGTCGTCGCGCTGTTCAGCCTCATCGTCGCGTACATCGCCGGCAGCTGCAGGGAAACCGACACCACTGTCTACGTGTTCAGCCTCATCCCAGCCGTTCTTCTCTACATTGGGTTCCTCTACCTGGTTGCAGATGGCATCCACACCCAATGGGAAGTAATGGAAACATATTTCAGGTAAACTAAAGCTAGTATTGTTCAACATTATTGCAGTTGAAATTGAAACAAATATTTTTATTCCTCTATCTCCTAATGGTTACAAGGGCCGTCAACAGGACCAAATGGTGGCCAAAGCTATCAACACCATCAAATGGCAGGTACGTAGTATCCAGAGTTTGCCTCGATTTGGTACCGCTCACTATTCCTTTACAAATCTTTGGCATTCACAACATTCAATATTATTTGCAGCTCATTTTTATATTTCTCTCTGAAGCAGGGTCAAGGAGGATAAAACAGAGAAGCAGAAAGCAGCAGACAAGGCTCGCTCTCTTGTCCTGCTGCTGGCCACTCTGGCGGCGACAATCACCTACCAGGCGGCCCTGGACCCGCCGGGCGGCGTTTGGCAGGACAACAGCGGTGGCAACACCGCCGGCGACCCGATCCTGCTGACGACGAATCCCCGGCGGTACAAGGCTTTCTACTACTGCAACTCGGTGTCCCTGGTGGCGTCCCTGGTCGCCATTGTCCCAGCACAGAAGAAGTTACTGTTCAAGCACCACGTGCTGGAGGCGGTCATGATACTGGACCTCTTCGGCCTCATCGGTGCGTATGCGGTCGGGAGCTGCCGGGACGTGAACACCTCCATCCATGCCATGGCGTTGGCAGGCGCCGTCCTTGTCTACGTCGTCATCCATGTCATCTTCTTCACGCTAGACCATGACAAGCACACGAGGACCGAGAGCGACACGGAAAAGACAAGGTGTTGGTGGAGAAGACACGCAAGAGGCTGCTCCTCTTCGCCATCCTGGCGGCGACCATCACCTACCAGGCAGGCCTCACTCCACCAGGCGGTTTCCTGCACCAGGACGTCGTGGAGTCCGGCAGGCAACACCACGCTGGCGACCCGGTTCTCTTGTATAACTACCCGCGCCGCTACAAGACCTTCTTCTATTGCAACTCGGTGAGCTTCATGCTGTCCATCGCCCTCATCATCCTCCTTGTCAACCCCAACCTGTACAAGCCAGCCATCCGGACCCACGCGTTGTCCGTGTGCACGGCGGCAGGCTTGTTTGGCGTCATGGGTGCCTACGCAGCCGGAAGCACTCAGCATTTGAAGACATCCATCTATGTATTCGTGTTGATAGTAGTGGTCCTTGTCTGCATAGGTATACTGTTTCTGGTGTTTCTGCTCAGGGGCAGGGGCGGCGGCACAAAGGCGCAGGGGACCGATGGCGACACTGGAGCAGCAATTACACTAGAAGTAGCAGCAATGGAGGCTGGCACACAGCAAGTGGCGGTGCCTACCATCAGCACCAGCACTAGCACCAGCAGTGCTGCTACTGCTGGACAAGGAACAACCATTTCTGAGACGACCAACACACAACTGCCAGTGACCAGCAGCAACGAAAACACTGCTGCTGCAGCAGCACAAGGAGTAGCCACTTCTGAGACCAACACACAACTGCCAGTGACCAGCAGCAACGAAAACACTGCTGCTGCAGCAGCACAAGGAGTAGCCACTTCTGAGACCAACACACAACTGCCAGTGACCAGCAGCAATGAAAACAATACAAATGGCGTATACAACACCAAGAAAGAACATACCAACCGCAAGTACCTCATGGTACTAGGGATCCTTGTGGCAAGTGTGACCTACCAAGCTGGCCTAGTACCGCCAGGCGGAACTTGGCAGAGCAGCAGTGACTGGTACGAGGCCGGCAACCCGGTGATGCACGACAACAGGAGGCTCCGGTACCTGGCTTTCTTCTACAGCAACTCCACTTCGTTCGTGGCGTCCATTGTCGTCATCATCCTGCTACTCCTGGTACCACCGGAGAAGCTAATCGGTACTAGCGACGACGTACGGAGCCGGCGCCACAAGTGGCGTGTGGTGATGAACACAACAATTGTGCTGGACTTGCTTGGGCTCCTGGGTGCCTACGCAGCCGGCTCAAGCAGGCGGTGGAAGACATCTGTGTATGTGTTGATGCTGGTCATAGGCGTGCTGGTCTACATGGGATTCCATCTCCTCCTGTCCTGCATCATGAGAAAGAGAAGTCAGAGTGCCCAGCGCGGCAACTCATCATCAGCGTAGTCCGAAGCAATTGGTACTATTGTCTACTATTGTTTGTATGTCCCTCGTGTATTTCAGCCTGACATATCAATACAACAGTCAGCCTAGTTTTTCAAGAACCCCTTGCACAAATACCATATATATACGTATTTCAGTTTTATTGAAACTGAAGTACATAAACGTTGAATGAAAGAAGCTAATAAGCTTACCGCCATCTGCTGCAGTTCCCCATAGAATTTCATGCCAAGTACGCGTCGTCGTGCAATAACATATTTCATGGAACACCAACCAAGAATGTCCAATCCTGACACCGGCAGCAATGTCCAGCATAACATATTTCACGCATCGCAGCGTCATGGCATGTTGCACCATTGTTAAATAAAACCACTATTTTTGACCATGCATCTTTGTGGAATCATTATACTTACTACATAGTTGGTGCATGATTGAAGCTCACTAGATCAGAAAGAACAGACCAGACAAAATTTCGTATGTTTCTAGGTGTTAATTATTCTATGTTTGGTGATGTTAAGATATTTAGTACAGCTAGTGTAATGTGGTTACTTGTTGGAACAAGTATCTAACATGACTCAATATGGGAAAGGGTATAAAAAATATGGAAAGTCTACTATATACTAATGGTCAAATAAACTCTAAGCAATGTCCAATTCACACAACCACAAAATTTTGTGTATTTGGGGGCCTATTTGATACTAAGGGATAATTATTAGTCACCTAAAAATTTGTTAAAACTATCCTTAGCGCTCATCCAGACCAAGCTAGGGGGCTAATAGGTGGGCTAATCTATTAACGATGCCTCTAACTAGTTCTCAGCCCACTAGTTAACCAATTTTAGCTAATCTAGATTAATTGTTGGGTTGGAGGAAGTAGTTGAAAGGTCCTTCTATTGCGGTTCATTCCAAATATCCAAAAAAAAAAAAAAAAAAACAATAAGCCTTCAAAGTCCACCACTTGTACGGAGCCCTGAAAACCAGCCCCCACTTTCCCATTTTCTCAGTTCCCCCACCGATGATGAGGATATTTTTTTTTGATAAAATATACCTGTATATTAATTAAGAAAGATAGAATAGTACAAATACAGGAACACCGTAATAAAAGATACGGAGGACAACCGTCCAAACCAACATGCAAAACTAGAAACTCGACGTCAAAGAACACCGACTCCAGATGTTGCAGTCGAACCCATGGCCAAAAGAAGCTCCACCGCATAGCGGCTTTGATGTGGACCCGCCAGACGCTCAAACGCCTGACGAAAGCGAAGTTGTTATTGAACGCCCATAGGTCAGGTCCACGCCCGACCTTCGCCGACCTTGGATGCAAGCTTGCTGTTGATCGACCACGGCCGGCCGCTGCGAGCTTGATCCATCCTCCCATCTTCCATAACGTCCACAGCATCCTCCGCACCCTTGAAACACTAGGCCGACGACCCCTTCTCACCATGAGATGAAAAGCCACCGACCCGACTCTTGTAGACTAGCATATTTTTACCTCATAACGCATTTACCCAACACATGATGAGTGTGCAAAAATATCCAGGCCCGACTCAGCTATGCACACGAGGTGGCAATATATCCAGGCCCAACTCAGCTATGCACACGAGGTGGCAAAATTTCCAGGCCCGGCTCAGCTATGCACACATGAGGTAGCATCCCTCTGGCCTAGATCCATCAAATCAAATTGAAGCTGACAACATAGCAAAGCCTTAGACCTAACTAATCTCAAAAGAGATAGGTGAGGGCTGCCCCTGCCTTTTATGTTGTGCTCGCCACACCATCAATTATCAATGTGGGACTAAACCTAGCAGTATCAAAAAAAAATTTCAGTGTAAGTGGGCAATCCTTGCAAAGATAGTTCACTGTTATGTTAGTCATAATGACACGATTTACAAATCAGATCATGCCGCTTCTAGCTAGCCTTTCTTTTGCATTGGAGGTTTTCCGCTGTTGTGTACAAGAATCCTCTTGTGAAAAATGGTCCAAACAAAAAGAAACGACATTTAGGCTTGCCCGGAACAAACCAGCAGACCAACTAACTCGAGTCAACAAGTCCACGCAAGGTGGTCATTGGGGCTTTAAAACTTAGTTTATGACACGGGAGAAAGCAAAGACTTACCTCCCTTTTCCGTCAACCTCACTGAGTTCACATCTCGGAGATGTTTATTTATGCCAACTTGCATTCCAAACTGCAATTAGAAATTAGTAAAGTCACGTTAGCACGTATCTTGTTTCTGATTTGCCAGCCTTTAGTTTAGGAATATTCATTCAGATCCAGTACGTTGCAGAGGCGAGGCATCTTCCCCGGCCGGGGACTCGCTGATCATATTCAAGTCATTGACAGATCAGTTACTTTATAAATAATATGTGTCTGTACCATATGCTTTGTATATTATGGTTGCCATCCGTTCTGCATCATGTCACAGTTTAATAAGGATGGTGGTCATCATCACAGTTCACGCATACAGATGTTCCATGGCAATATATATATTATATAATGTATAGGGAGTATTGGACTATTGGCAAGGCATGTGTGAAGATGAATATGAAACCTGCGCCTGCACTTCACTTGGCATCATCCAGATCAGGTTGGAACTACCTCATGGTTTTTCTTGTTGGAGCCTTGGGGATGGCACCACATGACATGAAGGACCACCTCCCCTTGGTATTTGTAGCCTAGTTAACCTTCGTTAAAAAAACAGTGAGTTTGCAATTACTTTTTAGAGGTTACCTTCGGGACCAGATATAGGAGTAGAAGCTAATCAGAAGCTGCAGTTCATGTAGAACTCAACTTCCCCGAAGCAACTTTCCCGATAGAAAGATATTGAACATGGTGACCAAAGGTTGTATATAGGAAAGACCGCAACTTGCATTGGTCAATGACCATCTTTGTTTTCAAATGATTTGCATTCTTAACTTCTTTGGATCCCACTCTTCTGTAATCATAAATGGGGAAGGGAACACCTTTACATCAGACGACGAGCAATAGTAAAAAAATGAGTATTTGATTCCACTAGTTTTTACAAGCCTATTTCGTAAAAGTTGTTTTAAGCTTCTTCTATAAACAGGCTTAAGACAGCTTATCCCTAAAAGCTGTTTTCAATCTGAAAATACTAGATTCTCCAACTCTTTCTCTGTTATCTTCTGTAAGAAGTTGTTTTACCAAACGTCCCGATCAATAAAGTTGCTTTTTAGAGCCAAAAAGCCAACTAAATCAGTAAAGCTGCCCTACATTTGGTTCCCTTAATTTATATCAGCGTCGACTGGAAGGGTTACCATTAGTGTTTTTCTTTAATTTTATTTTTTGAAACCAAGGGAAAAATAATGCCTAAATTCTAAGTCAACCACCAACGAATGTAGGCTAGGACCTGCATGTAATTTTACAGCCTCCTTACCTATAGTACTTCCTTTTGATAATGAAATCGCCGAGGACAGGCTGTCTCGGAAGTAAGTGTTTTTTCATTCCAAACCCACCATTGATTACAAGATTTAGCTTTTATGAATCGCTATGTAATCAAACCTTAGTAAATCCAGTAGTTACACAGTCCTCTGTGCCGTAACACAATGGCTTCTCAAAAGCATGTTTGCGAACAGGTGTATTGTGATCTCACTTTCAATTCTCTTAACAAAAAAAAAAGGGTGAATGACCCTGATTGCGAAAAAAGTACCAGCTTTTTCATGTCTAGTTTTTTTGTTCTTCTATTATGAGGTTTTTATTCATTAGCAACCAAAAGTAGGATGAGACCCTAATAAACTGGGTCTGTAGATGTCCTTAGCTAGACACAAAAATCTATATTTGCGCTTGATTGAAAGGAACTTATCTATATATATGCATTTCCCATACCATTAGGAAGCTTCCCTACAATTAGTGTGTCATCTTGATGACGATGATGCCTATCGTCATATTTTACGTTTAGAGCTTATACTAAGTCACGCTGACTTGCTGACCAACAGCACCATGTGCTCCCTTGTATATGCTCCCTTGTATATATCTGATCAGATAGAGCTTGAGACACCATCGTGTCCTAGTTGAAGTTGCAATTGCAAGTGAAGGTTCCTGCCGTGCGCCATGGCGCAAGAAGCAGATCAGCTTGCTACCACCGATCACCTAGCACCCAACACTAGCCAAATTGATCCTCCTACCAATGAGAAGAAACAAGAAGTCACGTTGCAGCTCCACAAGTACATCCTGCTGCTGGCCTCGCTGGTGGCCACGGTGACCTACGCCGCCGGGTTCAGCCCGCCGGGGACGTCTGGCAGGACACGGCCGCCGACCACCTTGCCGGCGACCCCATCATCCGGGACACACACCACAAGCGGTACGTGGCGTTCTTCTACTGCAACGCCACCGCGTTCGCCGCGTCGCTCGTGGTCATCGTCATCACCCTCACCCTCGCCTACCTGGAAGACTACAAGAACAAGTACCCCGACTCCAGGCCTAGGATCGTCGTCCACTACATCAATAAACGATGGATCGCCGTTCGGACGCTGCAGGCGGCCATGGTGTTGGACTTGCTCAGTCTCATGGGCGCCTACGCCGCCGGCACCTGCCGGGACACGTTCACCACCGTCTACTCCTCGGTGCTCGTGGGCTTTGTCTTCATCTACGTCGTTGGTCAGGTGGTGGTGGCCTACTGGCCTCCGGCGGCCAACACGAAGGGTAGCGGAATCCCCAACTCTGGTTCCAGCGGCGGCCTGCCCGAACCCGAAGCCGTCCAAAACGAAGAACGGCAGAAGGCGAAAGGAAGCTTACGCAACACGGGCCAGAAGGTAGTGCAGATGGGCAATGTCTCAGCGCAGTTTGGCGTCGTGCAGAAGAAGGTGAAAGAGAAGGAACGCTTCCGCAAGGTCCTTATGCTTCTCGCGACGTTCACCGTGAGCATCACGTACGTGGCCGGGCTGAGCACGCCGGGGGCTTCTGGGACAGTGCCGGTGCCGGCCATCGCCCCGGCGACGCCATCCTCAAGGACCGCCACAACACGCGCCTGGCGTTTTTCTTCGGCTTCAACACCATGGCCTTCGTCGCGTCCCTTCTCATCATCGTGGTGCTTCTGGACACGAAGCTCCGCCAGATCAATGCCTACGGGTTCATCGTCGTCGCGCTGTTCAGCCTCATCGGCGCGTACAACGCCGGCAGCTGCAGGGAGACCGACACCACCGTCTACGTGTTCAGCTTGATCCCTGCCGTTCTGCTGTACATTGGGTTCGTCTACTTGATCGCAGATCACATCCACGCCAACTGGAAAGCAATGAAAAATCATGTCAGGTATTGTTCAACATTG
This sequence comes from Hyparrhenia diplandra, assembly GCA_015847255.1. Lineage (NCBI taxonomy): Eukaryota > Viridiplantae > Streptophyta > Magnoliopsida > Poales > Poaceae > Hyparrhenia > Hyparrhenia diplandra. The sequence goes on from JADLZK010002531.1 coordinate 8,996, forward strand.
CAGTTGTAGTTGAAATAAATATTTTTATTCCTCTGGCTCCTAATTACAAGGGCCATCAACAGGAACAGATGGTTGCAAGAGCCACCAACGCCATCAACACGAAATGGTCGCCTGAACGCCAATGGCAGGTAGTATTCAGAGTTCGCCTTGATTTTTGTAGCACTCGCTCTTCCTTTGCAAATCACTGCCATTCACAACATCCAATTTTAATTTTTCCACTATTAATTGCACTGAACTTTTTTATTTAATATAATTTCTCTCGAATCAGGGTCGGCGAGGGTAAAACAGAGAAGCAGAAAGCAGCGGACAAGGCTCGCTCTCTTGTTCTGCTGCTCGCCACTCTGGCAGCGACGATCACCTACCAAGCGGGGTTAGACCCACCAGGCGGCGTCTGGCAAGACAACAGTGGTGGCCACACTGCCGGTGACCCAATCCTCCTGACGACGAATGCTCGGCGGTACAAGGCTTTCTTTTACTGCAACTCGGTGTCGCTGGTGGCCTCTCTAGTCGCCATTGTGCTGGTCCAGAGCAAGAGTCTGCTCAAGCACCATGTGCTCGAGGCGGTCATGATACTGGACCTCTTCGGCCTCATTGGTGCATACGCCGCAGGGAGCTCCCGAGACGTGAACACATCCATCCATGCCATGGCATTGGCTGGCGCCGTCCTCGTCTACGTGGTCATCCACGTCATCTTCATCACGTTGGATGGCGACACACGCACAAGGAGCGAGAGTGACAATGAGTTGGTGGAGAAGACACGCAAGCGGCTGCTCCTCTTCGCCATCTTGGCAGCGACCATCACCTACCAAGCCGGCCTCACTCCGCCGGGAGGGTTCCTGCTCAAGGACGACCAGTCAGGGCACCACGCTGGTGACCCAGTCCTCTTGTACAACTTCCCGCGCCGCTACAAGGCCTTCTTCTACTGCAACTCGGTGAGCTTCATGCTGTCCATCGCCCTCATTATCCTCCTCGTCAACCCCAACCTGTACAGGCCAGCCATACGGACCCACGCGCTGTCCGTGTGCACGGGGGTAGGCTTGTTTGGCCTCATGGGCGCCTACGCTGCCGGAAGCACGCAGCATGTGAAGACATCCGTCTACATATTCGTGTTGGTGGCAGTGGTCATTTTCTTCATAGTCCTACTGTTCCTGGTGTTTTGGTTCACGGGCTGCAGCAAAAACTCCACAAGGAGCACCAATAGACGACACACAAGACAAGGAGGAGGACCAGGACACCAAGGAAAAGAAGAGCATACATGCCAGCCGCAAGTACCTCATGTTGCTAGGGATCCTTGTGGCAAGTGTCACCTATCAGGCCGGCCTACAGTCGCCTGGGGGAGCTTGGCAGAACAGCAATGGAGGGCACGAGGCCGGCGACCCGGTGATGCATGACAACAGGAGGCCCCGGTATCTGGCCTTCTTCTACAGCAACTCCGCCTCGTTCATGGCGTCCGTCTCCGTCATGGTCATCCTGCTACTGCTGGTACCACAAAAGCAGCTAATTCGCGACGAAGTATTGCGCAAGAGGTGGCTTGTGGTGATGAACACAACAATTGTGGTGGACTTGCTTGGCCTCCTGGGTGCCTACGCAGCCGGCTCGACCAGGCGGTGGAAGACATCTGTGTATGTTTTGCTGCTGGTCATAGGCGTGCTGGTGTACATGGCATTCCATCTCGTTCTATCCTGCATCATCAAAAAGAGGAGTCAGAGCGCCCTACCCTTGCCTGCGCCGGCGAAACCCGAAGATCCAGTAGTCTAGTGTTTTTATGTTCCTCTCAGTATATACCAAACTTGTATTTGATATGTATGTGATATTGTATTTGATGAGCCGGAGATATCAACAATACAGCAACTCTAATTTTTCAAGGATACCTTGCACAAATAATACCGAATACCACCTAGATATGTACAATGAAACAAACTTACTGCAATCCACCTAGAGAAATTTGGTGTCAAGTCACTCCTCGATACAAAGATGCAATCTAAAATAATAATCTACCTGGCGTCTTGCATTAATTGCACTAACATATCTCATGGAACACCAACCACCAATTGCCAGGCTGTCTGATACTGACAGTCTGACACCAATAAGGCAACAACCTCCAGCATATTATATTTAAGGCACCATAGTCATTGCATGTTGGACCATTGCTAAAAGCACTATTTTAGCCATGCATCTTGTGGAATCGTTATACAACTACATAGTTGCTGCATGGTTGAAGAGCTCACAAGATCCGAAAGAACAGGATCGCAGAAAATTGCCTATATTTCTAGGGTGTTAATTATTGTATAATAAGTTGGTGATGTTAAGATACTGGAAGCATCTCCCATCATTTTCCAAGAGACAACAACAAGAGTACATAGGGAGACAAACTTTTTTACAATAAATAAAGAACAAAACAAAAACAACCACCTCAGGGCGTGCCCAACGCCCAACCTGGACTGCAGCCTCGCCGAACACGTAGGATCGGATGCAACGTGGAGAAGGGAAAGGAGAAAGTAGTGGCTTGCAGAGGAGTCAGAGACTCTTGCAGCAGAACCGATAGCCTCAACAGAAGAGGAGGTGGTCCATGGAGAGAGGCAGAGAGAAAAAGCTGCAGTTGAGTGCTTTGAGTTGGGAAAACAGACAGACCATAAGAGCATCATGTGTGAAGAACCGAGGTTGGTTCGATGGCGGGCTCCACAAACGACGTGATGGGTTCTTGTACGCAGCTCACAATGGATAGAACCGGGTCGGTTCGAGAAGCGGGTCCCGCGACAGCCCAATCTCGCTCAACCGCACGAACTCCGCGAGATCCTTCCTTCCTCTCGCATAATCTCGTCCCCCTGCCTTTCCTTCCTTCCTCGCGCCGGCGGCGCTCGGCCGCCGGGCCGCCGGCACTCGACGCCCCCTCGACGGCGCCGGTCGGTCGAGGCGGGGACCGCCGCCTCTCCGTCCGGCGGCGCTGGCGGTGATGCGGGCGCCGCTGAAAGCACGGGCACCACGCCGGGCGACACGGAGACGGGAGGGGCTTCACCGGGCGTGCCGCGGGAGGCCTTCACATGCGCTGCCGCCGGGAGAGGCCGCCCTCCCCCCTCCGCGCGAAAGCATGCAAGCAGCGGAGCAGCCGGTCACCCGACGAGGACGAGGGCGGTTTGTGGCGGTGCTTTCGGCTCCAGCAGATCCGGCGAGGGGCGGTCGTGGTGGTGCTTTCGGTGAAGGTCCGGCAAGCGGCGGCTGCATGGCGGCGCTGGGTCATGGGGTCACGGGCGACCGGGCATGGAGAGGGGGATTCGGGACGGGGGCTGGCCGGGGACGCCGACGACGATGTTTCCTATCCTCGGCGGAGAAGCAACGGAAGGAGAGAGAAGAAGGGGAGAAAGCATCCACAATTTCTTAATTCCATCGACCCCGGTTCGCTCCATGGTACCCGGTCCTCCATCGAAAGTCGACACCACAGTGTATAGGAGCTGGTGCTATGGTCGCATTTATTGTATCGGGCAAGATCGATCCCTCCATCTGCGGACGCTCTAACAGCTGTGGGTCCAAAAGGCATGTAGCCTGCATTGTGTGGCTTGTTAGCTTCATTTATCCAAATCTATATGGAACATTTTTTTTTTTTTGAGACTACAATGAACTACTGCTTGCGTTGGCCTTGCCCTCACAAAGACGGCAGCAAGGAACATAATAGGTAGTTTCTATTGTCAGATCGGATGGCTCACCTCCCACGTCTCTCCGAGAGGCCCCACACTCGTCACTCCAATCCCATGGCTCCTTTAGCCGACCTTGACAGCTATGGTGCTCTTTGGGCTTGATCTACACGCACTACTACACAAAATTACATTTCGTGGTGGGCGATTTTAATTTTCCGTGGTGGACACTATAGCCTGTCGCGGTGGTATGGTCACGGTAAATTGTGGCCTTACCGCGGGCGGGCTACAACATGACCATACCAATCGCGGTGGGCTACAGTGCTTGCCACAGAAAAATGATTAAATGAGGCGGCATAGCATCTCCAAGAGTTTGCCAAATTTTTTATTTGGCAACTTCTAAAAAAGATATGTCAAGTAAAAAGGCTCATCTCTAACAGTTTGGCCAAATTCAGATCCAACTCACATTAGGAACCCGAGAGAGAAAAAAAAAAAAATTATGTTTATGCCTTTACACCTCTTGAAAACTTACATCGGGAACCCCGAGACGGAATAAAATTATGTTTATGCTCTTCCACCTCTTCTTCTAATACGGACAGATACGTGGCGGATACGCACGCGTATATATGCGGCAAGTGCGGAGGGGAAGAATAGCAAGTTGCGAAAGATGACAACCTCATTTAGCAAATTGTTGGAGAGTAAATTTTTATATTTTACTAAAATTTCAAAATAGCAACCTTATTTAGTAAACTGTTGGAGTTGCTCAATGTGCCTGCCAAGGTACTCTTGTACAACTTCGGACAAGGGACAAGTACTCGTTTATATAATATTGTTTCTGATTCTCTTGCTTTTTGGTGGTTTAGCATGTGATAATAGACTCTAATCCATTATTAATAATAATATTTAACAGATCCTTTTCTAAAAAAAATATATGTAATAGATACGACCAACCTACACTTCTTGCTGTAGTCAAGTGCACTCCAATCAGTGTTTGGCAAGAGCTAGGCAAGGACTCAAGTAGTAGAGTAATAAAAGTTCCGTCTCAAAAGAAAAAGTCGCCATCAGTCTATCTTTCAATATCTTTCAGCTCTACACGCATGGATCCTGTTCGACGCTGGCAGTTAACTTAAGAGTTGGAGTTGTCATGCATTTGTCAATGTTTTTCTTTCTTCTTCTTCTTCTTTTTTTTTTTTTTTTTTTTTGAGGAAAATGCATTTGTCAATGTTCACTAGCACGCCAGTGACGCTGCTATTTTTTTTTTTTTTTTTTTTTTTTTTTAAATGAAGACTAAGAGAAGACCTTCTTGCTGATCCATAGAGCCTGGAAGGATTCTAAAAGAATCGCTTGTACTTCCTTTCGCATTAGGCTATAATTTTTTTGCTTGTTCCAACAAGTAACCTTACATTATTTGTACTAATATCTTAACACCATCAACATACAAAACACACCTAGAAATGCAGGCAACTTTGTCCCTGTGTTCTCTCTTACCTTGCGAGCTTTTGTTTAACCACCTTACATATGTTGTTAGCTTTGGTCTGTGTTAGATCTGGTGGGTGGGTTGTAGTGGCCTGTGCCTCTTCGTCGCTGCTTCCCTAGATTGGTGTATCTCATACTTGGTACCTTGCTTTCTTAATTAAAAGCAGAGGTTCTTCCTTTTTTTTTACGCATGTCAGGAACTTTGTTCGTTTGGTCTCTGATTTGGATTCCATATATTGCGTTGGTCTTCTACCATTCCATAGACCTTATCTAGGTGCTATTTTCACCGATTGACTTGAGTACCCAAGATTGGGGGCCTTGCTTCTTTTCCAACTTAAGTAGAGTCTCATTTTCTTGTCTATTAGTTCGCACTCTTTTGATCCACGTTCAACTTGCCTTGTGGTGACTTGCTGTGTTCCGAGGGAACATTCAGCCTTCTCAGTTCTCTAGGGTCGTGGTCATCACGGTGTTTGAGTTTGCCACTTAGAATTTGAAAACGGCCCAAAAGACGGCGACGCAGGACCCTGATAGATTTCGGACGTCAAATTGTTTCGGCGAGTCCCGTTGATTCTTATGGAATTTGGGCCTCAAACCAAAGCCATTAGTTAGCTTATAAAATTATCTTTTCATCCATGTATGCATCATCAAAAACAGAGTCCGTATGCAACCTGGGCGTCTGTTTTATTATTGTGGTCCAGCAGCCCGAGATAGACTCGAACTTGACGTGAAGTCGGGCTCGAACTTGGCTTGGACGCACTTGCTGACCCCTAAGGTGGTGGCTAAGGTGGAGGACGTCCAAGGTCTTCTTTGGTGTGTTATCCATCTCCTTGGGGCGTCCTCCCAATTGGGTCAGGGTCTCAATGAAGGATAACAAGTCCATGACGATGATGTAGCTCCTCAGTTATGGACAAGTTATGGCCTTCCAATGAAGCATTATTGTTGGGCTGACACATTTGTATCTATAATCAAATAAGGACATGTACATATGGAACCAAGTGAGTTGTACCAAAAATCATGATGCAAATGTGGAGATGAGCTCACCTTATAATTAAAGTTTGTACCGAAAAGTGTCATGTACTCATCAAAGAGGAAGGTAATTAGCCTATAAATAGGAAACGGGTGGTGCGTTCTTCGTGGACTATCCATCCCACAACAAACTAGATTTATGAGGTAGGGCAGCCTGGCCTGGATATGTTTGTTACAACGAGTGACGTACATGCATGCTTCATTATATTCTTCCACACATGTGTTATGATTATTTATATTTTGGCCATTGGATATTTGCACGTATGAGCCGCGATGACCAACACCCTTAAACTTAGGCGAACACGCTCACGGCGCGGTGGTTGCTCCTCTTATCATGGAGGGCACCCATTTGTGTGTAGAATCTCACCATTGTTCTGTTTTCCTGAGAAAATTATTATTATTATTATTATTATTATTATTATTATTATTATTATTATTATTATTATTATTATTAGTAGTAGTAGTAGTAGTAGTAGTAGTAGTAGTGGTGGTGGTGGTGAAGAAAATTAATATACTTTATTAGATACGATATCCAGATGTCAATTTAAACAACAGAAGTATCCAGCGTCAAATTACAAGAATGTCACTTTCCTACTGTCAGGGTATGTGGAAACCGTACCGTGATATGATGTGATGCAGAATTGACAGCCAGCCACCAACCATACAACCAGACGTACTTAATTTACATTGACTTGACTCAGGGGCTATGGGCGAGTCGTCGCCAGCCGGCTCGTCTCATGATGCATCGCAGCATCGGAGCCAAATCGGACAAGAAGGGATGCCTGCATTATAAGCATAAAAATGAGCTAGCATCATCTCTCCGACTCTGAGTCCGAGATGTGAACGCAGTCTGGTCGCCGCCGAAGAAGGGAAGTCGTCGGTCGTCTTTGATTTCTCCCGTGTGTACCGGGTCGATTATGATCATAAAGTAGATGCATTTCTCCCGTGTGGTTCGGGTCGATCATGATCATAAAGTAGATGCAACACAACAAGCCCCAATGAGTGACCACCGTGCGCTTCTGACCATGTGGTACACATCATTGTGTGTGGTTGTGGTGTGGTACTACTTGCTGTTGTGGTTTGTTCCATGAATCCCTCCGAATGCATCTGTGCCCATTTGTGTTTGATGACGATCATGCATTTCATGCCAAATTAAACCGTAGTAGATCTGTGAAATATTCTCCGATATCTCGAATCCAACTAACAATTTTGTGTAATAATTCATGGTCCTCTCAACATGTACACATGCATAGTACAAGTATATTACACTGTTTATTTATTGGGATGTCCTATATATGCATAGCCAGCTGTTTTGCAACAAGGCACAACCGCACAAGCATGCATCTCTCTCTCTTTTAAATTACAAAGTACAGTATAACAAAACGTTTACAACACACACTCACCAGTATCAGCGCATATACAAAAATCCTACTATTATTAGCACATCCTAAGCACTGAGCCGTCAGATCTAGAGATTTCTGAAGTCACCTTACCGTTTCGTTCTCAACTAAAAATGTCGCTTACCTCATAAATTATAATGTCAAAAAAATTTTAAAATAAATTCAGAAAAATATGAACGTCGAGATCTAATTGGACAGCTTGCTTCTCTTAGATGTCCTCGCGTGGGGGCCCAATAGCTGGCTAGGCTAGCCTTCTTTCTGGTGATGTCCATTTGCTTAGAGATCACATCCTACCAAGGCCTGTAAGCCCACGCACGCACACAAACCCTGCCTTCGTCTCATGGGCCAACTACTTACAAGGCCATTTGCCCAATAACACTTATTTTCAGCATTGAATTTTCCCTCCTTTATTATTTACTCATTTTTGCAGTGCGACCCTTCTTCAAGGTCCTATTTTTACAACAACTTTTTTCAAGCAGGGTGACTCCCGTTTGGATGGGCAAAGAACACGCTTGCATTTGTTTTGAGCTCCTAATTAGTACTAGCTGTGAATTGACAATGTGATAGGGAGCTACTAGTAAATGCAGGTGTATTTTCAAGAGTCAGTGGTGCTATGAAGAGAAGATCGGACATCAGAGTGGTAGAGATGTGAACATGATATTATCAGAGTGATGCGCCGACCCCTCAACACACATGCACGTCGAAGCCATGTAGGAGGAACCTCGATATGTTATTAGAGTAAATATGTTGTCATTTATTACTAGATTATACGCTAATGATGAACATGATAGTATACGATGGGCTGATCACAACCAGATTATTTATTTTTCCCGAGTGAGTGGGAGTGAGTGGGATTCTCCGAGTGCTAACCTTTTAGCATTTAAGAAGAAATTGTTGCACTGCTCTTTCTTGTGAGTCCCGACTATATATCTCCGAGCAATTATTCCCTAGTGTCATTTCACAGTTGTACTTTTGCTCTTTAATGCACTAGGAGAATTGCACCAATCTGGTAGTGGATGATCCATCTTCTCATTATAACCAAGTGCAGTGACGAACTGCATTTGCTTGTTTTCAGTTGTGGATCGAAACTAAAATCTACATACAACACGTATATAGGTGGAAGGCTTATCTAATTTGGATATCCATTGATTTTGACAAATGAACTAGACATTTAAATTTTTGTAGGGGACCACCTCTTGCTAGTTTTTTTTTTTTTTTAGCTAGAGACTATCCATTGGACATCCATGGATATCCAACCTTAGTATGTCTTGCGTTATCACTGCAATCTACGTACGGAGTAGTTAGTTCTAGGCTTCTAGCAATAAGTCCAAGGTCAGAACACGGTCAATGGACATTAAACCTTGGCACTCGATTACTGCTGCACAGTGCAGCAGAGAGTAGAGTCTTGCTGTCAACTCAAATGTCCCTGCTCTTGGAACACACTGCACACTCATGCTGTCCCAAGGCATGAGCGCATCATGACATATTAAGTGCAATGCAGGTTGTCACCGCCAGCAGGTTCGACACGAATTCAAGTGTGGGCGACAGAAAAATTATTCAAAATTTTGCATTACACAGTAGCATAGATAGGTTTTAGTGCAAGGATAGTCTATCTAACAGTAATCAGCTAAATATATAGTAGAGTATTCTAAACACAGTAGCATAGATAGTCCGCCCCGGTGGGAGAAGCTAGCTTGAGGTGGAGACCGGTGGAAAGGCAGGTATTTGTAGAATTTCTCCTAGTATCAGTAAAATTATGCAGGAACTTGGTTCGACTTCTTGTCATGAGTAAAAGCCCAGCAGAGATGGACATGGGCAACAAATTTGTTAAAAAAAAAATTCATGATGATCGGGATTCAAGTGCACGTCTCCAATGCACTCGATCCTCCACTTCAAGGTTAGGTTGGTTCTGTACTATTTTTGGGCCAAATTTCAAGAGTCTTGTGCAGTAGCGCCAGATCACCACTTTCTTTCTTTCTTTTTTTTTTCTATGTGTACAATACTCCATTTGAAATCGTATTAAGAGTGCAAGTCTTTTTTAAAAAAAAACAAACAAAAAAACTACTATACTCCAATCCTAAAAAAATGCAATTCTTTGAGACGGGAAACAATTTTAAATTTGATTAAAATCCATAAAAATGATACTAATATTCATTTTTACCAAATAAGCATTATTAGATTAATCCTAAAACTATTTTTCTTATAACTTTATATTTTGTTTTTATTAACAAGTTCAACTTAAAAACATTTGACTTGGTTCAAATCTAAACAGTATGTTGGAAGTTGTATGTACAGGGGTGTCCAAAATCTGGATTCCCGGTTGTGATTGGACATGTTGACTTGGAGGCAGAAGCTCTACTGTTCCTAGTCATGATGGATCATGGATGGCAGCCGGTCAGGGATGCATCCTCGAAAAGCAGAGCCTGCATATCGAGCGCAGAGATAACGGAGTACAGATACGAATGCCAATTTTGTTGGCACTTGGCAGGGAAGGGACATCGGAACCAGGTCCAGAAAGCACGGGACGGACGTGAGTGCGCTCCTCACTGCGTACAAACATCCTCTGATCCGCTAGATTTCTCGGATGTCCTCTTCTCTTCTAACAAATCACTGCATATCAACATCCTCCCAGCTAGAAGCAATAGAATTGGGTGACACGTCTCAATATGCATGTTGCCGTATGGGGTGTCCATGCATGTACACCGTCGAAGATCTGAGGAATAGCAGAAGTGGAGATATCGAGGGGGCGACTCGGGCGACTCGCCGGCGTTGACAGTCCCTCGCCGGGCTCTACCTAGAGGGATTCGAGGAAAATTACGGGAAAGGCATCGGGCAACTACAGCGATTCCGACGACCCTAGTCGGGCAAGGTATCTCCATCCGCACGGTTGTGTGTTCTCCATTTTCGCCCCCGTCCTATGCTTTGTTTCCTGGCAGGTTCCCAGAATTTGGTTTGCACCACTTCCGGTTTCAAGCTCGTCAATCTCAATTAGATGATCCATTTCAGCAACTTGATTGTCATTCAGGTCATGGTTTCTCTTGTTGGAAGACAAAACAGTATTGACAATAAAAGCTAGATGTTCAAAAAAAAAAATTATGAACCTCAGTTACTTCTTTGGATGAACTAACAAGAGCTAGCTGTAATTGATTAGCTTGAGGGTTGCAGATTTTGTTTCACACGTTGGTGGACGGGTGGGCGGGGGGAGGGGAGCATGGCCCCCACTGCCCCCTGGCTACGCCATTGCCTGCAGCCGTGCACACAGACAACGCGTGCGTCTGGATGGCTGGCCTGCACAGGTTGGGTTGACGAGGAGGAGGACGAGGGCGATTGACAGCATAAAGCTCACCGAGTTGCAGTAGAAGAAAGCCTTGTAGCGGCACAGAAAGTTCTACAAGAGAATCGGGTCGTCGGCATGGTGCTCATTGGACCGCAGGTCGTCCTGGAGAAGGAAGCCGCCTGGTGGAGTGAGGCCGGCCTGGTAGGTGATGGTCGCCACTAGGATGGCGATGAGGATCAACAGCTTGCGTGTCTTCTCCACCAACTCCTTGTATTTTTCCCTGTCGATCTCGTTCCTCGTGTGCTTGTCATCATCCGACATGATGAAGATGACATGGATGACGACGCAGGGTATGGAGGTGTTGATGTCTTGTGGCGGTTCCAACCAAGGCGTTCGGCTGGAGGGCTAGAGGTGCCTTACACTGACGACACAGGGTATGGAGGTGTTGACGTCTTGTGGCGGTTCCAACCAAGGCGTTCGGCTGGAGGGCTAGAGGTGCCTTACAGCAATGCGTGTGGCGCCATGGCAGTGGGCCCCCCCGCCCTGGTTGGTAGCCGTAGCGACGTTTTGCAGCATGGCGGATTGGCTGCAGGAAGCAAAGTATTGGCACCTCAACCTCGGCCTAGGACATGATGATGAGCTCTCTCGATCGATCTATATTGGAGAGGGAACACGGTGCTATTCATCAGCATGCATCGCAACGTGACTATGTACAAGCAGATGAACCAATATTTTTTTTTACCTATTTTCCATTAGAAAAACGTTCATTTATCTATTGCCAGTGTTGTCATCCTGAAAGTGTATTTTGGTTGGTCACTTGCAACCTTCTGAAATTTCTGCTCATTTCTAGTGGATGTGAACACTTTGAATGACAAGAGAATTGCTAGTGGGATTTTTCTTTACAAGAGTTATATATCTCATTTTACTTGAGTGTTTGGAAATGATTTGATCTACAAGTGAGAACAACCTAGTTGGCAACGAGCCAAAGGTGTTTTTCTTAGAGATTACTAGGTGAATTCCCCACGCATTGCTACGGGAATTTTGGGTCACAATTTAAGTGAATATTTGATTGATGAATAAAAGATGTGACCTACATATAATCTGTAAACAGACATAGTAGTAGTGTTATTGTTGACTAGGTGGATATTTGATTGATGAATAAAAGATTTGACCTACATATAAGCTACAAATCCACCTAGTAATCTTTTTTACACCGACGCTTCAGAGCTCATTGAGGTGTCCGCTGGCACGGGAAGGAAGGGCGTGCCGCAATGCGGCTGGCTCGGGCTGAGCACAAAGCATGGCCTGATGTAGTGCTGGCCTTGATGTCATTATTTAAACCTGAAGGCAACATCTCTATGGTTTAGTTTCTTCAGCTACTACAAATGCAGAGGCAACTACTACGATGATTCAGATCCTTCCGCATGTGTTTGCCTTATGGTGGATTAATTATTGTGGTGGAAGAAATTGATTTTTAGTGGGTGAAGGCTTTTCTCTGTAGGCCCATTTATGGAGGAGGCAGCCGGACGACGATTTAGATGACGGTGAACGAATGAGGCTTAGTGGAGAACTGCAGTTTTTCTGCGGTTGCGGGCTTGTGTGGCATGCTGCTGACGTGGCGCAAGAAGATGTTAGAGAATCAGGCTAGTGGGCTGCTGAGGTGCATAGCTGCATGTCAAGAGAACTCTCTAGTGGGGGCTCTCTACATAGGTGTAGTAGATTCCATGGTTGTCCATCGAAAAAAACAAAATATTTTTTGAGGATAGAGTTATGCATGGTTTCAGTCTTTCTTGTATTTTTTTATTTTCTTGTTTCTTTCTTTATATCTTGAAACCGTTTTGTTCCATGCCCTCTTAATTTTAATACAATTTTCCAGTAGGGGTGTGCCCTTTTGCCTAAAGAACCTCCGAAAGTTCCTCGAAAGCCTTGGCAATAATTAACCAAGGTTAACTAGTACAGTGCTACTCCATTCAAAATTCTAAGTCCCTAACTCAGGTAACAGCCAAACCCAATGATTCTCATTTCTGGAGAGGCCTCATTCATATCAAAGATGAGGTGTTAGCTAAAGGTTCCTTCGATATCAGAGATGGAACCTCCACTAGATTTTGGGACGATATATGGGCAGGAGTTAAGCCTCTGAAAGATAGTTATCCATCTTTATATAATATAGTGCGGGATCCTCACGCAACTGTCGCAAAAGTGATGCATTCCAACCCTCTAAACATCTCTTTTAGGAGGGCTCTGGTGGATAACAAACTTACAAAATGGCTTAGTCTAGTATCACGAATCTCAAATGTCGAATTAATGGAAGGGCCGGATTATTTTAGATGGAGCCTAACCAAATCGGGACTATTCTCTGTCCGATCGATGTATCTTGACCTTATTGATACACAAACACCTTTTTCGACATAAGAAGATTTGGAAGATAAAGATTCCTCTAAAAATTAAAATCTTTTCTACGTTTTTTTACAGAGAGGGGGGTTGTCTTGACGAAAGACAATCTTGCAAAAAAAAATTGGAAAGGAAGTCAGAAGTGCGTATCTTTGTAATGGGAATGAAACTATCCAACACTTATTCCTAGACTGTCCCTTTACCAAAATGATCATGAGGATTATCTTCTTTGCTACTGGACTAACCCAACCTAGATCAATTAGTCATATGTTAGGAATTGGCTAACTAATCAAAATAAAAGGATTAGAGATTTGATTTGGGTTGGGGTGGCTGCCATAAGCTGGGCTCTTTGGAGATGCCGAAATGATGTGGTTTTTAATCAAAAGAAATCTAATTCTATTTTGCAGGTAATTTTTTCAGAGGTGCGTATTGGTTACGATCAAGTAGCGGAGCCGCACTGCGGTAGACGAGACAGACCAAGGAAGCACTCTCAACGATAAGCAAGAAATTAGAATTTATTGCTTTAGAGATATCCAATAAAGGATGGAAACATTTATATTGTTTGAACTAGCTTCCTGGTCGTTGCATGACCAAGGCTTTCTCCTTTTTGTTTTCCGAAAGTTTGTAATAATTGGCTGTGTACATCTCGGATGTAGAGGCCGGATATTATTATCCATTATCTAAAAAAAAATTCAAAATTCTAAGTTGCTCATTGTAGAGTGGGCACCGTCGTGCCAGGGCAGTGCACCGTCGTCCCAGTGCGGTGACCAAAGAGTCGTAGCTCATCGAAAACGGAGTTCAGAGCTAGGAGATATGGCTAAAAAACCGAACGTTGCTCCAGCTGCCCCGGTCACCGCCATAGAAAGTGCACCACCTAGGAGCGGCGGTGACCACTTTTTGGTCACAGACAGGGCAGTAACCGCCCTCTCAAATCAAACGTGCTGCCCAGCCCAAAGTGGCCACCGCCATGGCACGGTGGTGCCCTTCAGAGCACAACCGAGACCGTTTGCGTCACATTTTTCTTTGATTCTTCTTCCGGGCTTAGTCCTACCTTCATGCCTTGGACTATGCTTGATCTTGGGTCTTCTCTTGAGTTTCTAAGATCTTGCTTGAGGTGTTGATCATCAGATCACCTCGTTGCCTTTGTCCAAGCCATATTTTACATCCCGTGAGACTAAAAAAATAAACACTTGCAAACTTGTTAGTATGATTTGGTCATGTTGGTCATCAAACAACAAAATCCAAACCAAAATGTGTCGGGGTCCATTTTCCTTACAACCCATCCGTGATCTAACACAAAATTGAGCTACATTTCTTCCTTCCTTAAATCCTCCACAATCCAAAACATGAAATAGAGTCTCTCACACCACCTTCAGATTGCCATAAGGTACACACTTCTTCTATGGAGTATTAGGTGTCAAAATTTGGCTATTCAGTAGAAGAATAATAACGAACCATGGGCCCCCCCGAAAGGGGCATCGCCGAATTTAACTTACTTGTTTCAACCCAAACACCTCTATCAACAAAACTGTAAAAGCGACAAGCTGTTCGACTTCGATGGAGCGGGCGGGCTAAAAGCTGGATAGCGAGCCGAGCTAGCTCGGCTCGGCTCGGCTCGGCTCGATCTAGCTTTCGTTGGGATAACGAGCTAGTTCGGCTCGGCTCGTTATCTTAACGAGCTAGAATGCTGGCTCGGCTCGGCTCATTAAGCTCGCGAGCTAGCTCGTTAAGCTTGCGAGCCAGGTATAAAAATGCACAAAATATAATATTTGAATTTATATAAAGCTTGAAAATGATAAAAATATAAAATAATACATCCAACAACTTTAAATAGAACAAAATACTTATATGTGCTAACATATCAACCATTTATAGAGTGCAAAATGTGAAGTAACACAAAACTAATATAAATTATGATAATTTTTCCTTGAAACCGTGGCTCGTTTGGCTTGCGAGCGGCTCACGAGCTGGCTCGAGTTGGCTCGTTATCGCTAACGAAGCTAAAATCTTAGCTTCGGCTTGGCTCGTTATCGTAACAAGCCGAGTTGAGTCGAGCCGAGCTTGCCACGAGCCGGCGAGCTAACGAGCTTCGAGTTTTTGTCCAGCTTTAAGCGGCGGGTGGTGCGCAGACCAGTGGGCGTTTTTCTGGGTTTTTTGGAGAATGATTTGTAGGGGCGGTTCGCCAGCTGCCTACAAATGGTGTATTTGTAGAAACGGGCTGGGAGGGTAGCCAAACCACACCTACAGAGGGTCTGCAGCCGCCCCTAAAAAGCCTATATGGCGTAGTGAAATATAGGTAACTTTGTCCCTGTTGTTTCTAAACTTGCAAGCTTAGGTCTGTTTAACCATCTTAGATATGTTTTTATCTTTAGTCTGTTTCAGATCTGGTGGGTGTTGTGTAGTGGTCTGTGCCTCATCGTCGCTCGTATCCCCATCGAGCTCGGTGTATCTGATACTTGCTACCTTGCTTTCTTAAAAGCAGATGTTCTTCCTCTTTTTTTTTCCTCGAATAGGGTTCTTCCTCTTTTGAAAAAACAAAAGATTCCACAAGATGCATGGCTAAAATATTGCTTTCAACAATGCATGGTCCAACATGCCATGACGCTGTGCGTAGTGCCCTGAAATATGTTATGCTGGAGGTTGTTGCCTTGTTGGTGTCAGGATATGGACAACCTGGCAACTGAGTGCTTGGTTATTGTTGGTGTTTCATGAAATATATTAGGTTAGATTGTCATTTTAGATTGCATGTTTGTGTGGAGGTGACTTGGCATGAAATTCTCTGGCTGGATTGCAGTAGGTGGGGTAACCTTGTTTCATTCAACATATGTACTTCAGTTTCAATGAAACCGAAGTGCACATATGGTATTTAATTTGGTATTTGTGCAAGGAATCCTAGAAAAACTAGACTTGCTTTGGTTATTGATATCTCCGGCTCAACAAGTACAATATACATATAATACATATAACTGAAGAACTAAGAGGGGCACACAGACACTAGACTGTTAGAGAGGAGGCGGAGCAATTTCTTTGGGTTTCACTGGCGGTGGTAACTGATAATTCAGCAGGCAACGGTTGGGCTCTCTGATTCCCTCTTTATGATGATGATGCAGGATAGAACTAGATGGAATGCCATGTACACCAGCACGCCAATGACCAGCAGCAAGACATACACAGTTGTCTTCCACCCCCTGCTTGAGCCGGCTGCGTAGGCACCCAGGAGGCTAAGCAAGTCCAGCACAATTGTGGTGTTCATCACCACATCCCACTTCTTGTGCCATTCGGTCTTGCCAGCACCAGCAGTGTCGATTAACTTCTCCGGTGGCACCAGGAGTAGCAGGATGACCACAATAGATGCCATGAACGAAGTGGAGTTGCTGTAGAAGAAAGCCAGGTACCGGGGCCTCCTGTTGTCGTGCATCACCGGGTTTCCAGCCTCGTGCCATCCACCACTGCTGCTCTGCCACGCTCTCTGCCACGCTCCACCTGGCGGCTCTAGGCCAGCCTGGTAGGTCACACTTGCCACAAGGATCCCTAGTACCATGAGATACTTGCGGTTGGCATGTTCTCTCTTGTTGTCCACTCCATCCACATTGTTTTGTGTAGCACTAGTGTTGTTGTTGCTGGTGGTGGTCATCGCTACCAGTTGTGTGTTGGAATCAAAAATGGTTGCTCCTTGTACAACAGCAGCAGCAGCACTGCTGTTGCTGATGGTATGCGCCATCACTTGTGTGCCGGCCTCCATTGTTGCTCCTTCTTGTGTAATTGCTGCTCCAGTGTCGCCTCTGCTGCCGGCGATCCCCAACGCCGCCTTTGTGCCGCCACCCCCGCCCTTGAGCAGAAACACCAGAAACAGTATGGCTATGCAGACAAGGACCACTGCTATCAACACGAATACATAGACGGATGTCTTCAAATGCTGCGTGCTTCCGGCTGCGTAGGCACCCATGAGGCCAAACAAGCCTGCCGCCGTGCACACGGACAGCGCGTGGGTCCGGATGGCTGGTCTGTACAGGTTGGGGTTGACGAGGAGGATGATGAGGGCGATGGACAACATGAAGCTCACCGAGTTGCAGTAGAAGAAAGCCTTGTAACGGCGTGGAAAGTTGTACAAGAGGACCGGGTCGCTGGCATGGTGCTCGCCGGACCGCAGGTCGTCCTGGAGAAGGAAGCCGCCTGGCGGAGTGAGCCCGGCTTGGTAGGTGATGGTCGCCGCCAGGATGGCGAAGAGGAGCAGCCGCTTGCGTGTTTTCTCCACCGAATCCTTTTCTTTTTCCTTGTCGCTCTCAGTCCTCGTGTGCGTGTCGTCGTCCAGCGTGATGAAGATGACATGGATGACCACGTAGACAAGGACGGCACCTGCCAACGCCATGGCGTGGATGGAGGTGTTCACGTCCCGGCAGCTCCCGGCAGCGTACGCGCCGATGAGGCCGAACAGGTCCAGTATCATGACCGCCTCCAACACGTGGTGCTTGAGCAGGAGCTTCTTCTGTGCCAGGACGATGGCGACCAAGGACGCCACGAGGGACACCGAGTTGCAGTAGAAGAAAGCCTTGTACCGCCGGGGATTCGTCATCAGCAGGATCGGGTCGCCGGCCCTGTGGTCGCCATTGTTGTCCTGCCACACGCCACCCGGCGGTTCCAGCCCCGCCTGGTAGGTGATCGTGGCCGCCAGAGTGGCGAGCAGCATGACAAGAGAGCGAGCCTTGTCCGCTGCTTTCTCCTTCTCTGTTTTATCCTCCTTGCCCCTGCTTCGGAGAGAAATCAAAAACTTCAGCTGCAACTAATATTGAATGAATGCCAATAATTTGTAAAGGAAGAGTGAGCGCTACCAAATCGAGGCAAACTCTGGATGCTACATACCTTCCATTGGTGTTCAGGCGACCATTTCGTGTTGATGGTGACAATGGCTCTGGCAACCGTTTCCTGTTGAATTGAAGGCCCTTGTAACCATTAGGACCTAGAGGAATACATATATTTATTTCAATTTCAACTGCAATTAGTTACCTGAAAACTTTTTTTCATTTTATCCCATTTGTCGTAGATGTGATCTGCGACAAAGTAGAAGGAACGAAATGTAAAGCAGAACGGCAGGGATGAGGCTGAACACGTAGACGGTGGTGTCGGTCTGCCTGCAGCTGCCGGCGTTGTACGCGACGGCGAGGCTGAACAGCGCGACGACGATGAACCCGTAGGCTTTCTTCTTGCGGAGCTTGGTGTCCAAGAGCACCACGATGATGAGCAGGGACGCGACGAAGGCCAGGGTGTTGAAGCCGAAGAACACCGCTAGGCGCGTGTTGTGACGGTCCTTGAGGATGGCGTCGTCGCCGGGGAGGTGGTCGGCGCTGGCGGTGTCCCAGAAGCCCCCGGCGTGCTCAGCCCGGCTGAGTACGTGATGCTCACGGCGAACGTCGCGAGAAGCATCAGGACCTTGTGGAACCGTTCTTCCGCCTTGTCTTGCTCGACCTTGTTGGGCACGCTGCCGGAGCTGGATTGGAGCTTAGAGCAACAGGGAAGCACTAGAGCAACCGCCACCCTCATCAGGACCCTGAGTTCGCGCACGCCGCCGCCGGAACCGGAGACGGAGTTTCCGCTAGGCAACAGGGAAGCACACGCCGAGTGCTGTTGTTTGACTTGGTCTTCGGGCGCGCCGCCGGAGCCGGTGTCTGTGGAGAACGAGGCCACTGCCACCTGAACAATGACGTAGAAGAAGACGAAGCGCACCAGCACCGAGGAGTAGACGGTGGTGAACGTGTCCCGGCAGGTGCCGGCAGCGTAGGCTCCCATGAGGCTGAGCAGGTCCACCACCATGACCAGCTGCAGCGGCCGAACGGCAAGCCTGGGGTGGCTCTTGTACTGCCTGACGATCCAGGTGGAGGAGCTCTCCTTGTCGTCCAGGGAGGCCAGGATGAGGACGAGGACGATGACGACGAGCGACGCGGCGAACGCAGTGGCGTTGCAGTAGAAGAAGGCCACGTACCGCTTGTGGTGGGTGTCGCGGATGATGGGGTCGCCGGCGATGTGGTTGGCAGCCGTGTCCGACTCCTGCCAGACGTCACCTGGTGGGTTGAACGCGGCGGCATAGGTCACCGTGGCCACCAGCGACGCCAGCAGCAGGATGTACTTGCGCAGCTCCAACATGATCTCTTGATTTTGCTGCTGCTGGTTGGTAGCCGTAGTGCCGTTTTCGCCATTGTTGCTGTGCCCCTGCTCATGGGTGCTCTCGTCGTGTGTTTGCAGCATGGTGGATTAGCTGCAGGAAGCAGAGTATTGGCACCCCAACCTCGGTCCTCGCCCTAGGACATTATGAGATGAGCTCTCTCTGTCTATATTGGAGAGGGAACAACGAACAAGGTGCATCAGCATGCATGGCAACGCGACTATATGTACAAGCAGAGGAACCAAATGTGTCCATTTGTCTACTTTCCATTAAAAAAAACGTTCATTTATCTATTGCTAGTCTTGTCACGAAGAGGGACACAACCAGAATCCTCAACCCCTCCTAGTAAACGTGTATTTTGGTGATATTCACTTGCAACCCAAGTTTTAAATAGCGGGCTATGGCAAATAGCGGCACACTTTTTCTAGGGGCTATAAATCTATAGCGGGGCTATACGTTTTATAAGAAAAACTATGAAAAAACTCTAATTATTTTTGCCAAAACAAGACAAATATGATATTTGGTGAACACAAATACGTTTACAAGGTTTTTACAGGTCTAAATAACATTACCAAATATCAATATGATATTACAACATTTTTATAAAAATTTAATCGACCAAAATGCCAAATTAGTAACAAATGAAATATGAAATAGCGATAAATAGCGGCGCTTATAGCGCTAAATAGCGTGAGTAGCTGTAAATAGCAGTGTTATAGCGGAAATGCAAATAGCTTAGCGGCGAGTCTTTCCGAAGTTATAGCGGCGCTATAGCGGAGCTATAGCGAGCTATTTTAAACAGGGCTTGCAACCTTCTCAATTTTCTACTTTTTTTTTCTCGAACATGCACGTATTTCATTAAGATGGAGAGATTTTTTTAGTTACAACACAACCAAATAAAACAACAGTAATCCTTGGATTACTACACACACCACGCCCAAGGGCAACAAGAGATTGTGATTACAAGCAAACTAATCGACAGGCCAAGCTAGGAGGCAATGGGGAACGACCTTCACAGCTTCGCCCCCATCCAGGTCGGCCAGGTTCAGATTCCAAGCCACCGGGTCGAAATCTTCACCGAAGAGCACCTCCAAAGCCTTCTCCTTCCTTGGCGTCGGTGGACCCGTAAAGGCCTCAAAAATCGGGCGAGCTTTGTCCAAGCAAGACAGCGGCAGGAGGTGCGGTGCAATGCCCATCTTTTGCATCAGCATGGACTGCGCTGGAGGGTCGCATTTGCCGCCACGAGGCTTGGCGGCGAAGCGGGCGCTCCGCGAACGAGTGTTGCCCGGTGTGCGCGCGGCCTGCGCAGCTTGGGCCCCTCCTTGATCATCGGGGAGTCCATCGGGATGCACACACGCTCCTCAATCTGCTGGATGATAGTCATGGTTGAGGACCTCGGTGGAGTCACAACCACCGCCACAGATTGTCTTCGTCCTCCGGACTGCGGATTGAACGAACCTCAGGTTGTCGACCTCCTGACCTGAGTCCATGCGCTCCTCCTCCGGGGCGCATCCCGAACAAGCACCCTGCCGGGCACCACCAATCTGGCCAAGGCTGGGTGTGGGCTCGGAAGGCCGTTTCCGGGTGCGAGCCCCGGATAGCTCGTTGTTGAACCCCCTACCCACCATTCCAAATGCACCATGGGCTGCACCGGGGAGGGCGCCCAGTGGTACATCACCACCATCGGCAGATAGATAACGCCTTACCATGAGCCACCTCTGGCTCTCGGTGACGTGGCCGGCGGCGGCTCGTCACCGGGGCTGCCCCAGCGGCAAATGGAGCTGCACTCGTTACGTGTCGCACCGGGCGGGGAGGAGGTCTCGACCGCTTGCAATCTCGAGCAAGGTGGTTCTCACCATGGCAAGTGAGGCATTGCGAGGGGACCTCCTGCCGATTGGCGCCACGGTGGCGGACGCGAGCATTTGAAGCATCCGCCCTCTACCTTTTCGGCTTAGCACGGACCCGGGATGGCGGTGGTGAGGCTTCAGCGCCCGGCGGTGCCTTGGGAGGACGCTGCTGCTCCGTCCGTCGCGGTGAAACGGCGGCTGCCATCCGTGTGCGTCCGGCGCCAAAGCCCGTCGGCAAGGGCCCAACGTCGGCTTGGCATCCGGCCCGGCCGTTGATGCGCCCGGCGCGCAAACACCCTTTTCGTAATCCGGCGCATGCGTAGAGGCTAGTCTGGCAGCTCTCCCGAGCGCGGTGCCGGCTGCCGCAGCGATGGCGCGACGGCGGCGCCTCGGCGGTCGCCCCACGGGAGGGCCTCCACGGAGGGCGGTGCGGCGCTTTTTGCGCCTCTCTTCTTTTCGCCGCCCTCGTCATCCCCATTTGTGCCGACTTGGGGCCCCGCCGTGTTTTACGCCTCGGTCGAGAGGTAGCCTGAGGACCGGAGAGCTCCGACGGACGACCTCGCGAGATGGCGGAGGTAGGGTCGCCGAAGTCGGCATCTTCCCAATGGCGCGCCGTCGCCCACCACCGAACCCGGGAAGAAGGCGATGCATCCGGCGACAACGAGGGCGGCGGGGGGCACGCACCGGCGGTGGTGGCGGTGCTAGCTCGGGGAGAGGCTCCGCATCCTCGTCATCCCGTTATCGAAGGCGCCCGAATAAGGCGGCTGCGTCAATGGCGGCTCGGATAGGGAGCGCGCCCGGTGGTGCCGGCCACCCGTGCGCGTGGGAGGGGAGGGCCACTAGGTAGCGGCCGCGCTACCGGCATCCCCCGCTGGGAGGGCAGCGGCGCCTCCAAGCCGTTGCCGGCGGGCGCCATGGCGGCCCCGAGGTCGCACGCCGATCTCCATGGTCCCGGCATGCCCTCGGCGAAACCCATCAGCGAGATGGGTCCGAGGGCGGTGGATGCGGATCCGGGTGATTGACGAAGGTGGGGAGCTTGGGCCTGTGTGGATCTGGGGAGAGTTTGGGGTTGGGATGGGGAGGCGAGCGAGGGGCGGTTGGGGTCGGGTCGTGGTCGCTCATTTTCCCTTCAATTTCCTACTCATATTGAGAGACAATTGTAGGTCCCTTTTTTTCATAAAACTAGAAGAATGCTCCGCATGTTGCTGTGGAAATCGTTGGTGAAACTATACTATTTATATTTACTAATACATGAATGAATAAATATCATAATATATGCAAGTGGGTGATTTTTAGCATTCTGATGTGGATAACTAAATATATGTTAGTAAATGACTTGGTTTGCTAACGTGAATAGCTTGAATAAAAACATGATGGCGTGCACTAGTGGCTGTTGATGATTTGGACACTTTACATAGAGTGATAGTGGAGCGTTCTAGTGGGCGATGTAAACACTTTGCATGGCAAAAAAAAAAAAAAATTACTAGTGGGATTTTGTTTTATAAGAGTTATAGGTCATCAATTTTACTCTGGCTGGAGTGTTTAGAAATGATTTGATCTTCAAGTGAGATTGTGAGAACAACCTAGTTGGCAGCGAGCCAAAGGTGTTTTTCTTAGAGATTATTCCATCGTTGTTCATCGAGAAAAGACAAATTTTCTTTTTAGGATATAGTTATGGCTTTACTTTGGATAACAAAGAACGAGATGATTTTTGACAAATGTAACCAAAATCTTTCTTACATGTACTATTTAGAGGAACTCACTAGGCCAAGTTGCAGCGGTGTGATGATCTACGGGACCAGTTGATAGCAGTTGGGCAACATCTGGAGACATTAGCGTTGCTCTTCTTCGGTTCTAATGGATGGTTATCAACAAGATTTATAGGTTTTTCCTAGTCAAAACTCTGTCTTGTTTGCTTATCCTTTTGTCTTGTTGTCAAGTTGAATCTTTTTTTTTTTTTTTTTTTAGTGCCCTAGCCTATGGGCAAACTCCTGTAATAATCAATTTGAGCCTATCTTTTATCTAAAAATAAGTTATGGCTTCAGTCTTTTTGTATTTTTGTTTATTTTTTCTTTGTTTCTTTCCTTATCTCTTGAAAGCTTTTTTTGTTCCATACCCTCTTACTTTTAATACAACTTTTCAGTAGTGGTGTGCCCTTCCTGTTTGCCTAAAGAACCTCCAAAAGTCCCTCGAAACCCTTTGCAATTAACCAAGGTTAACTAGTACAGTGCTACTCCATTCAAAATTCTAAGTTGCTTTGACTTTTCTACATATATATATAAGGGAGAATTAGAAATATGACCCTCAAAAAAAGTTTGCCTTAGGAATCTGGCCCCTTTTTTTTGAATTTGGGAATGTGGTCTCAAAAACGAAACTTTGTGAGGAATCCGGCTTTCCATCAGTTTTGAACATTCATAACTAGAGTTTGGTAACTTCAATTTTGGTGAACCAAATTTGGTTATGTCCTTTGAGATGTCTAATTTTATTAAAAAATACGAAACTAGCCATTTTTAGAATTATTTATTTTTAATACAAACATAACAAACTCATAATCTTGTATGAAGAGGATTAGTTACTTTTTTTATAGATAAGAGAATAAGTTAGTTAGCCTAGAAATTCGAATGGATGTGGTGCGTTCTTCATGAGCCATCCTACAGGAAACTAGATTACGAGGTAGGACAATCTGAGCTGGATATGCTTGCTTAGTTTAAACACAACGAATGAAGTCCATGCTTCATATTATATTCGTGTACACATGTGCTGCCACTATTGCCGCGATGACCCAACATAATCCTTAAACTGTGATGTGATGAGGCGAACACGCTCACGGCGTGGTGGTTGCTCCACTTATCCTGGAGAGGGCACCCATGTGTATGTCGAATCTCACTCACCACTGTTCTGTTTTCAATTCCTGAGCAAGAAATAATACCTTATTTTATTAGATACGATATCTAGATGCAAAATTAAATGCCAAAATTATATATGCAGCGTGATGTGATATGATGCAGAAATAATTATATATCCAAAATTATATACCAGTGTTCTGTTTTCCATTCCTGAGCAAGAAATAATAACGAAATAGAATGTCACTTTCCTAAGTATTAGGATATGTGGCTGTGATGTGATATGATGCAGAATTGATGGCAACCATACAACCACCATGCATATGGTACACGACGTATTTATAATCTATCAAATTTATCGTTGACTTGACTCTGGGCGAGTCATCGATGCCTCGTCTCCGCGACGTACTGTACTGAATACTATCTCACTGTTCCTTTCAAAAAAAAAAACTATCTCACTGTCCGCGGCTTTAAAAGAAATATTCCATTCTCATCATCAAAATTCTCTCCTCTATATCCCATTCTTCGGCACCCATGAATACACTGTATCATCCTTTATCCTGTACACATCTGATTTCTTTCCTTTTTTAACCTCCCTCCCCACTATCTCTCCCAATCCCCCACCTTTCCCGTCCTCATGTTGCCCATCCGCAGCGCGAACGAGCAAGCAGCGTCGGTCGCGGTCGTCGTCCTCGTGCGTGTCGCAGAGCTTCATGCAGCGAGCCAGCAGCCCCTCCTCGTCGTCTTGTCCCACAAGAACGGCTGCGACCACCGTGCATCCCCAACGCGGCTCAACGGTGCAGTGGCTCTCCCGTGCTCGGCAGTGCCACAGGCGGGCGGCGAGCGCGGGCTGTTGGCTGGGAGGGGCTCGAGTAGCTCGCCGTCGCGGCCGCGGTATCTCCCCGAGGCATGGCCGCTAGCGCGCTCGTGCTCCTCCGCAAGCTGGCGTGCGCGCCAGGGGCGGCGGGGCTCAGCACGGCAGAGCTCGAGGTCACCTTCTCCTCGCGCACCGGCCTCCACCTCCTGGTCCGTGCCCTCGTCCTTCTGCTCCGCCGATAGGCGCGAGCCGTGGAAGGCCTCATCGTCACTCTACTACCTCTCTGCTTGCTAGTCGGCGTTGTTCCGGCACTAGAGCTTGGTGGCGGTGAACGGGAACGGCGAGTGGCGGCGGTCTCTCTCTCTCTCTCTCACACACACACACACACACACACACACACACACACACACACACACACACACACACACACCCTTCTTCTTCCTCTATCCCAGCGCGCGGCATCGCGGTAGAGCTCACACAACGAACGGGCAACCGCAGCGCGCGGCTCCTCTCCGGACGATCGCCCTCTCCTGCTGCCCCTGCTCCGCTCTCTCTTGCGGCGGCGGCCCATCCTGGCGGCGCCCGCGGCGCGCTGGGCCGCCGGGGCCGACAGTGGTCGGGCGCGCGCACACCCGCTCGTCCTCGGCAGGCATCTCCTTCTCTCTCCCCTTTTCCCTCCCGGCGCTCGGGCCGCAGGCCACGCTGGTCGATCCCGGATGACCGGGAAGCCCGGTTAATTTCACAGAAGAGCAACGGTCCGGGAACATACCGTAGCTAGATATTGTGCCCGGTGCAGGAGTTTTTTCAGTAAAACTCTCCTCTAGTACGCTTTAAAGGATTGCAGTGAAGATAGCCTTAGGGGGGTGTTTGCAGTGAAGATAGCCTTAGGGGGTGTTTGGCATTGCTTCGCTCCCATTTTTTTAGCTCTGCTCCACAAACTCCACCATGGAGCAGCTCCACCGTGGAGTTTGTGAAGTATGTGGTAATGTTTGGCACACAGATCTGCTCCAAGCTTTAGAATGTGTTGCTTTCATGCAAATGGTCCATTATGCCCTTGATTGAAATTGCACAAATGGTCGAAAATTAAACAAAGGTCATAATTCCAATATAAAATTGTCCATTTGTAAGCACAATGACTATTATGAATCCAAGTGTTCCCCTAGCAAGAGAGAGAGCGGCTGACACTATCAAAAAATTGTCCATATGCAAAAATGTTTTATTTATTCAAGTTCCTACAAAAATAATGTTTTGTTAGGAGATTTTACCTTTATTCAAGCCGGCCCGGCCCAATGAGTGACCACCGTGCGCATCTGGCCATGTGGTGCATGCATATGCATGTGTGGGTGACTTTGCTGACTTGAGTTCGTTGCGTTGCTATTTTGTGGTTCGTTCCATCAATCCCTATTGATGATGATGATGAATTCTAAATTTGCCTAGTGGTGAAGACCATGAATTTCATGCCAAATTAAACAGTAGATCCATGATATTCTCCGATATCTCGTCCAATTAATAATTTAATAATTTTGTGTAATAATTTATGTCCTCTCGACACACATGGAGTAGTAATAATAATAATCCATGGTAGTACACTGTTATTTGGAATGTTGTCAGCCAGCTGTTTTGCAAAAGGCACAACCGGACAAAGCAAGCATGATCAGCCCAATAGCTTGCTAGGCCAGCCTTCTTTTCGGTTAGGGATCATACGCGCATGGGCCAACTTCTTACCAGGCCTTAATTTGGCCCAATAACATTTATTTTCGTCATCGAATTTTCCCTCCTTTATTATGTACAGTACTCAATTTTTGCAGTGCGATTCTTGAATCAGTTAAACGTTTTGACAGGACGTCAAGGGGATTCCCGTTTGGATGGGTAATGTAATGGACACGCCTGCATTTGTTGGGAGCTCTTGGCTACCTGTGAATTGACACTGTGATAGGGAGCTACTACTTTTTTTTTTTTTTTTTTGAGAGAGTAGGGAGCTACTACTAATAAGTGCAGGTGTATCTGCAGAGTTGAAGTGGTGCTATGAACAGAGGATCGGACATCGGAGTGGTAGAGGTGTGATTCTGGGATGAACAGGTGCCTCAAGCCCTCGACAATCAACATTATATTGATGAGTGATTATACCAAAGACACACCGCGGTAACTGCACGTCACAACAAGTCAACGACATTGCAGGATGGACGATGGATCCTGGACTCCTGGTGTGTACAACTACAATGTCGTAGCATGCACATACATGCACCACTAGTGGCAAAATACAAGGCTCACAGCGAGCCTGATGACACAGTGACACTGAACCACGCAAAATACTACTGCTAAACCTGGCTAACCATCTCCATATTACTAATTCCTAACCTCCTGCAACAACTACGACAGGTCTACTACTACTAATCTACTACTACTAGTGGTCAACATGCATGCATGCTTAAGCTCCAGAAACTAACACTAACTACTACTACTAGGAGCAGAGCATCAGTGCGGTCACTTGCTCACTTGGGCTACTTGCCGCCGGCCGCCTTGGCCTTGTTGTTGGCGGCGGAAGCAGAGTGGCCGCCGCCGGAGCTGGAACCGGAGCCAGAAGAACCCCCGGCGCCCTGTTGCTGCGGCTGCTGCTGCTGCTGATAGCGCTGCTGGAGCTGGGCTTGGAGGGCCTTGTTCTCGTGGTCCAGCTGCTGCGCCATCCCCTCCGCATGCGCTCATTCTCCTGCATCAGCAGCAGGTTCTGCAGGAACAGGCTCGCGTTCTCCCGGTCCATCCTCTTCGTCGTGCACCTAGCCTCCGCTCCGACGACGATGGATGATCCTCCTGCGAAACATGATGTGCAAGAATGAACCAACATAATAAGTTCGTACTGTAGTAGAGAACAAAACGAAAACAAGAAACCAAGGAAGGCCTGAAGCATGCAGTGTCGATTGATCGTATTTGCAAATGCTAGCTCTATTTCTACCACTGCATGCACACCTTACTGAAGTCAGTGAAGTCGTCGTCTGAAGGGGTTAGCCGGCCTTCGTCGAATGGCAGATGGATGGAAACTGGAAAGCAAGGAGACTTGAGGAGAAGATGGGCTCGATCGATCTTGTTCGGCTATGCTTCGCCTTGGCTCGACTAGAGGCCATTTATAGGCGGGTGACCTCGAGCTCCTGGTCCTCTCATGGTCATGGAGTGACGGGAGTGAGTCAATGCTAGCAGTGAGCTGTGCGTCATCTACTACCCTGCATTGCATCCTCTGCACAGCAGCAGCTGCAGACCCGAGGAGTAGAGTATCTGACTGTCAATGGAAAGGAATTCAAGTGTGGTGTGATGATGGAGATGGAGGTGAATTCATGACGCAATGCTGAGCGGAGTCCGGAGAAGCAGGTCCAAAGATACGCGCTCATCATTCTTCTTCGTCCGTGAAAGGTCCTGTCAGTCCATAGCCGCAATCGAGTACACCTTCCTCTCTCTCCCTCAACACCCAAGCGCACACATCGACGCCATGCAACCGCCTCGATATTATGTTAATGTTATTAGAGGAAATAAGGTCGTGGTTTATTACAAAATTATGCTAATGATGATGAATATCACTACTACCTAACTCATTTTCGGTGGCGGTCAAAAACGATTTTTGGTGGCGGTTTTCATGACCGCCACCAACGTAGGGTCATCAAAAATCGAACATTTTCAGTGGCGGTTTCTATGTCCGCCATGGTTAATTAGGAAAAAAACAAAAGCCCAACCCGAAACCTTACAGGGCCCAGATTGGGGCCACCGATGCTAGGGGTTTGGGGCCACCCGCCGCCGCCATGGGCCTCCCAGCCACGGATCGAGCTCCCACACCGCCGTTGTGCCATGGGGCGATCGTCGGGCCGCCCGGGCGGATCGAGCTCCTTGCCGCCGGGTTGGATCCACCGCCATCTCGGGGAAGGAGAGCCGCCGTCCGCCTTCACGAGATCCGCCCAGCGCCGCTCTGCTACTCCGAGATCCGCCGCTCGGGCCACCACGCCGCCTGATCTGTACCACCGCCCGCTGGAGTGGGGGAGGGAGGACCGCGGCGACGGAGGGGGAGGGAGGAGGGCCCCGCCGCCACCGCCGGAGAAAGGAGAGGGGTGCCGGGGAGGAAGAAGAGGGCGAATGGAGAGGGAGGACCGGGCGGCTGGAGTGTGTCGGGCCTGGAGGGTGCAGGAGAGGGCGCGTGGGAAGGTGTCGGGCTAGAGTGGAGGCCGGGCTGGGGGTGAGCTAAGTGAGGTGGAGTTAGGGTGCGGGGTGGTATATATACTTAAACATCTTAACGGGCCAATTGAGCTTTTCTAACCGTGAGTGGGCGGTGGTTCTTAACCGTGGCGGGCTATTTATAAAACCGTCACGGTTAATCTATTTACCGTGACGGTTAAATTATAAAAAAAAACCGCTACGGTAAATAGAGATATTAACTATGGCGGTTTCTTAAAAGCCCGTCACGGTAAATGTTTTTTGAAGTGTAGTGTAAAATCAATTTTGTAGTAGTTTCAACCATGGTACTAGTATAAGTTGGCATGATGATCGATCGATCTCATCATACTGTATACGCACATTTGCTTGTTTTCCGTTGTGTAAACTAAAATCTACTCCTAGCACATACGTCTTCCGTTTGTCACTTTGCAATCTAGTACTCCCTCCGTCCCTTTTTGTTTGTCTCTAGAGAAGCGTGTTTGTGAAGGAAATACGGTTCTCTAGAGACAAACATTTAGGGACGGAGGGAGTAGGTCCAATGGTCAATGGGCATTAAACAAGGGCACTTTCGACACAAGTGCACAGTGCAGCGGCCGAGCTCCCACCCGTTGGCGACCCGTTGGCGATGGCGTTCCCAACCCCGCCGGCCCGAGATCCCCAAGATCCTCCGCCGCGGCGACCTCCCCAACCAGATCCACCCATCCCCACCCGACTCCTCCGGCCCCGCACCCCCCGTGCAGTTCCGAGGCGAATCGCAGCCTATCTCGAGGAGATCAAGAAGATTTGAGTTTGAATCTCCGGCCCCACCGCCCGATTGACGCCGCCGGTCGCTCTGGCGATCGCGTTGGTGATTCGGAGACCCCGTCTGCTGCATCCCGAGCAAGGAAGGCGAGCCCACACGCCGCCGTCGAGCGCCCCAAGGTTGAAGTAATGGCGGTCCACCAACCACTCGCCCCCGGTTCAATCCGCGTCACCTCGCCGGAGGGGCACCTTCCACCCACGCCTACTCACAGACCCGTCTCCTCACCGACGTGCGGCGCCACCTCTCGAGGGCGCCGACTGACTACGAAAGCGCCTTAACCGTGTGGGGCGAGCTGGTCATGGCCGGCGCAGTGACCCGTCTTTACGCGCTAGCGGAACGGCAAGACGACCGCCTTAAAGCCGGAAGTACGGATGGCTCAACGGGCTCGCATCGGCGCCATTACCAGCCCGCCGAGGCTTCGGACGGCCCGGTCAACTCCGAACGGGCGAGGCAGATCACCTTCATTCGCTGAAGAACGAGGGGTGGATTGAGGCCCGTATGAAGCACTTGGTGGCGAAAAACACTGCAAGAGTCGGCTTCAGCCGCGCAACAACGCCGTGGAGCCTTCAATTCTGCACTCGCCACCATTGGAACCAGCCATGCTACCCGGCCTTCAAGGCTCGATGCCTTCCGCCTTAAAACGGCGGCCGGATGCTCAGATGCTTGGCAAAGGGCCACCTCGCAGCCGCTGCCGTGACCTGTTCTTTCGCCTCGCCGCGGCAAGTCTGGCACCGAGAAAGAGAGTGCAAACGCAAAGCACCTCGAGCCTACGCTCCCTCCACCACCACCAAGGCATTCGGAGCGACCATGTCGCGCTTCGGCGACCGGCGGCACGCGGCCCGAGGAGGATGAGTGCCTTCGTCCCCACCTCGCTCGCCACAGCGAACCGTCGAGAGTGGGGAAGATACCGGCGTCGGTGTCTCGGGCCATGACTGCCGCCCAACACCGGCCCGGTTGAGGTGGTGGAGGCCATCCGGGAGGAGTTCCGTCTTCGACCGGGCGACGCGTCATCGATCACTAGACACCATCCCCAAGAATTCCTCATCAAGTTCCAGCATCCGCACCACCGCAAGAGGGCGCCGTCGTGGCTACGCCAAGCATCGCGCATCGACATCCGCTTCACCAAGTGGCGCAGTTTTTGCGGACAGCGTCGGCGTCGCCTTCATGTTCGAGTCAAGCTCGCCGACGGGGTGCCTGGGCATGCTTGGGACGACGGCATTGTGGAGCGCATCATTGACGCCACGCGCTCGAGTCCATCGGGACACCGACCTCATGCGGCCGGCAGAGACCAGACCGTCGACCTTGGGCGTGGGACGGCGAACAACCGAGCAAAGCATCCCCAAGAAGGTGGCTCACCTTCACCAACAGACCAAGGATGCCGTGCTCCGATCCGTTACGGTGACGGAGGCTCCGCCGGGCAATGGCGAAGGCGGCGCCAAGTACCCTGGTCATCATCCACCGAGGAGATCCACGACTACCGCGGTCGCCACCATCGACGGCGCCGGCAACATCACCCAGGTATATCGCCGCCTACCCAAGTGGCACCTCGGTGTTCGGATGGAGCGCAGGTCCCAGCCCTTGGCGTTCGAGTTCCCCGTCACCCACCACCGCCCGCTTTGACGGACGCTAGGAAGCGGAGCGCTGGGTTGGGGACAGGAGGACAGGCGCCCAAGGGAACAAGGGAACCGCTACAACAACGACCACCCGGAGCTTCTTCAAGGGCAACAGCGCAACGACGGCGAACGCGACCCACGACGCGCATGGCCGCGAGGGCCAGCCAAACGACTGGGCGCCACGGGCGGAACGCTCGGCCCGCCCGATGGAAGGCGGAGCGCGGCGCTCCCAGCGTCGCCTCTGGGCGAGTGGTGGAAAGCTGGAGAGGCTACCGCAGGCGCGAAGACGCCACCGAGCCCCGCCGCCGGGCCCGCCCCGCGGTGGTCCGCTCCAGCCCCGGTGGGCTCGACCTCCATATGTTCAAGCACCCGCCGCGGCCTCCACGACATTCTTCGTCGCGCAGTCGAGCAGGTGTGCCACGTCCGGCTCGCAACAGCAACACTCAAGGGGCCGGTTCCCACTACATGGGCAAGGCCGGCCGCACGCACGGGGCTGGGCCTGATCGCCAGGAGAATAATGAAGCCCGGTCCATCGACGGCCCCCCCAAGCAAGCTGTGGTGCGCCAAGATGTCGTGCCAGTGCGCGGTGTGTTTGACCGTATCCTCAACGCAGACCGGCACACTGGCGAGAAGGGCGACACCGTCTGCCGCCAGATGAACGAGAACAATGAAGCTGTCACTATGGTGGCTGGTCCGCCAGAGGCAACCGACGCCTCGACCTCACGCCGATGGAACCGACTACTGAACAGGTGCTACTGAACTCGCCGCTCCATTCGCCGGGCACACTTGAGCTTGCACCGGCGCCACTGCAAGAGCGTGCGGCGGCGACCACCCGTGCCGATTGCCTACGGGTCATGAATGATGTGGGAGATGGAGGAGGCTGAGGAGGCTGGTGTGGACGCGCTCTTCACCACGCCGGCGCCACCGCTACTTCACACCACCTCCACTAGCGGCCGCCGGCACCGGCGCGGCAACATGGCGTCGCAGCGAGACTTCGCCGCGTCGACGACATGATCTTTCAGACGACGCAGCCGCCGTCGGCTAATTCGCCTGAGACGCCCCCCTTGTCGCCAAATGCAGCGCGCAACGGAACCTCTCCGGGGAAGCTGATTTTGCTCCAAGATGATCTTCAACACCGTGGAATACGCTGCGAGGAATTTGTTGCCATGTTTAATGGCCCCTTCCGGCCCGGGCATCATAGCGGCAGCTGCCGAGCTCTTCAACCTCGGCACCGATGGGGAGGCGACATGGATGAGCGCCCTCCCGGCATGGTGGCGGAGGGTGTGGGCGACCTCAAGATCTTTGTGCTCAGGTGAAGCGGCGACAAGCCGTGGATGCGGCCAACAATGTTCAGCGGCGTCCCAATCCGTTTCAATTATGTATCACGCATCTAAGTTTCAGAACTTTCAGAGCCTGCATCGTTTAGGAAGCCGGCCATCGTCGTCGTTCAGTTTCTTCGTTCATGTTGTAACACTCCATGCATGTGTGCTGGAGTATGCTGTGTGTTTGTTTGTCAAGAAATCGAAGCGCTTCACTGTTTCATTTGCAACTACTCATCGCAATGCCCCAGCATGGTCTGCTTCCACATTGGCACTGGTCTGCTTCCAGCGCGTGGAAATGGCAGACAACTTCGCCTCCTCGCTGCCGTCGTGTGCTGTCATCGTTCCTTAATGTATACACACAGCCTTGACATTGTTTCGTGGAATGTTCGCGGCTTGAATAGGCAAGCAAGACGGGACACGGTGCACCAACTTTTTGCGGCTACTTCCTGCAATATTGCTTGCCTTCAAGAAACAAAGCTAGCACAAATTTGGCAAGCCGATGCCTCCTATCTGGGAGGGCATCGTCTTCGGCGGTCGCGCATACAAGCCGGCCTCGGGGCCATCACGCAGACTAGGGGAGGAATCCTTCTACTATGGAATGAAAATAGAGTTACATGCACGAATCAGTATCCTTTGGAGACTACCACATCGCCGCGTGTGCGGCCATCGACTCGGATGATAGCTTCCTGCTCACGGTAGTCTATGGTCCCTCTCGGCGGCGGAGAAACCGGCTTTCTGCAAGGAGAGCGATGGCCTTGAAGCCACCGGCGGGTGTGTCATTTGGCTGATCACGGTGACTTCAACCCTCATCTACAAAGCTGCCGACAAAAGCAATAACAGATTATGCTTGAGTCTTATGCGGCGGTTTCGGCGATCGACGAGTCGAGGTGACGGAAATAAGCCTCCAAAATAGGAAATTCACTTGGAGTAATGAGCGGCGAGGCCGACATTGGCAAGACTCGATCGCTTCTTACGCAATGCGGAGTGGGACACAACTTTCAGCTCCCACGTGCTCAACGCACTCTCTACTTCACTCTCGGATCGCCCATTTGCTTCTATCAAACACCTCGGGTCCTAGAAGGCCCGATCCTTGATTTGAGAATTTTTGGGTCAACCTCCCGGGCTTCAAGGAGGTGGTGGCGAATGTTTGGGAAGCCCCTCACGAGCACCACGAGCCATTCCACGTGCTCTCCCACAAAACTACGCGACTCACGGCGGCTAAGTTGAAGGACTGAGCAGCGGAAATCGGATGCCAAAAGACCTTTTTCATGGCACGGGGAGGTCATCCCGAGGCTTGACATTGCGCAAGAAACTAGACCCTTGACACGAGGAGGCGCTTTTAAGAGCAAGGCTAAAGCGGCGGGTCCTAGGACTAGGCGGTGGTTGAGAGGGCGGATGCAAACAAGCATCAGAATAACATCAATCAAGCTTGGAGATGCGAACACAAAATTCTTTCACCGCAAAGTCAACGCGAGAAGAAGAAAGAACAATATTAGGAGAGGTTGAAACATGGCCCGCGGATGGGCAATTAATCACGGCGACAAAGCGGAAATCATCCAAGAGCACTTTGTAGGGATCATGGGGCGGCCCCACAACGGCAATGCACCTTAAATTGGGATAGCTTGGGCTTGACTCATGAGTTCGGTGACATAGACGCGGCCTTCACGAGGAAGAAATCAAAGCGGCGATTATGCAAATGCCCACGAGACAAAGCTCCGGGACACGGCGGATTCGCGGGCGCTTTCTTGAGATCATCTTTGGGAGATCATAAAGCATGACTTCATGCGGCGGCGAATGCATTCCATGATTGCGAGAACACGGAGCTTAGCCTTCCCGATTCGGCCAATGTGGTTCTCATCCCAAAGAAGGAGGGGGCCGGCTATTGGAGACTTCGGGCCAATCGGCTGATTCATTCTTTCAGCGAAGATAATAGCAAAAGTGCTTGCAACACGTCTATCGCCTCACATGGCATCCATCGTATCCATAGCGCAAAGTGCTTTCATCAAAAAGAAGCATACCACGACAATTACATGGCATGCGTAATGCGGTCGGGCGATACGCGGGGACGAAGCAACCGCACTCTTCCTAAAATTGGACATTACCAAAGCCTTCGACTGTTCATTTGGGGAGTACCCTCCGAGGAGCGCTAAATAAATTGGGCTTCCCCACCACGGAGAGAATGGATCGCGGCGCTCCTATCAATGCATCCTCAAGGGTCTGCTAAATGGGAACCCAAGTGCACCAATCAAACATGGAAGAGGGCTCGCCAAGGGGATCCACTATCGCCCGCTTCTTTTTGTCATAGCCATGGAACCCCGCGAGCGACTTCTTGGCCTAGCTCTTTGAAAGAGGCTACATCTCAAAGCTGCGAGGGAGAACGCCACGCTCAGGCGTCCATGTGCGGCAGCGACACCGCAATTTTCATCAGACCAATAAGAGAGGATGCATTGGCGGTTGCCAAGCTCCTAGCTTCGCCGAGAAGCTCGGACTAAAAGCAAATCTCTGAGAAGTCTACAGTCATTGCCATCGGTTGTGAGAGAATAAATTTGGGTGAAATTCTAGCGGCTTGCACATTTAGCCGTCTCAAGCTTCCCAACGAAATACCTTGGCCCTGCATTTGTCGGGGACGAGAAGACTAAAGCGAGTTGATTTCCAACCGCCGTCGATAAAGCAATCGAGTAGAATATCGTATGTGGAATGGCGGCAAGACGTCAACCGGCGGGCGTCTCACCCTTCGAAAGCAGATCTTGACAAATAAGCGTGTACTTCCTAACCTCCATTCGTGCTCCAAATGGAGTAATTGATGACATCGATAGCCGGAGGAGGAGCTTTGTTTGAAATTTTGGGAGCGAAGCACTCCACGGGGAGGGAAGTGCAAAGTCAATCGCCAAGGTCGCCGTGCCAAAAATTCAGGTGGCCTCGGCATACTACATCTTCGTAGATTTGCGCGTGCTCTCGAGATTAAGGTGGCTGTGGAAACAATGGCAACCGGCGTGGCCGAAAACAACCTCAACTCCGAGACAGGTAATGGGGCGGATAAATCGCTCTTCGCGCAAAGAACAAAGGTTGCAATTGGAGACGGTAACAAGGCCCTCTTCGGACAACGGCATGGCTACATGGGCGCCCGGCCTTGTGATGTGGCCCCAACCTATTCTCCATATCAAAAAAAAAATGGAACAATCCGCCCGGGCCGTTCGGGGCAATGCGTGGATAAGAGACATAGATCTTCGGCACCAAGGCTTCACAGCAATACATTTTGATGAGTACACTAAGCTATGGAGTGAAGTAAGATTGCTATCGTTAACACCAAGGCCCCGGATAGCATTTCTTGGAAGTTTGGACAAAGCAATGTGTACTCTGCATCATCAAACATATCATGCGCCAATTCTTGGGCGACCTTCAATAACTTTGGGGCGCTAATCGGAAACCTTGGGCCCCGCCCAAATGCAAGTTCTTCGGTTGGCTGGCCATCCAAAGCGAAATTTGGACTCGCGGATAGACTACAAGCGCAAATGGCGAATCAAAGTATTTGCACGCTATGCGGCAAAGAACCTGGCGGAGTGCACCTCTTGAGATCTGCAGTCGTCGGACGGATCTGGGATGAGATCGCCGTCGGGCGCAAAATGCAAGCATTGACCCGTTAATTGGACTTCAGGAGAAAATTTGCATGAATGGTGGGCGGCTATGTCCAAGCTGCCGTCTTCTAATAGAAAAGGCCTACGCTCGCTGATTTTACTCGTATCTTTGGGAGGTGTGGAAGGAAAGAAATGCTAGAGTTTTTGAGCGGACCGAGGCGCCAAGCCGTTGTTCTTCAGAGGATCAAGGATGAGGCAAGATTATGGAGCTCGCTGGGGCCAAACATCTCTCGGCAATTCTCCGTCGCCCGCTTTTGTTCCTCTTGTATAGTCCTTGTATAGGTTGTTGGTTTTTTGGCCTTTGCCGTTTTTTTTTTTCCTCAGTCGCCTTTTTCTGTAAAGTTGTTTTGCGCCGTCTGGCGTATCTCTCCTGATTAATATAACAGGCATCGCTGATGCGGTTCGTTTTCAAAAAAACTCAAATGTCCCTGCTCATCTTGGAACACACTGCAGTGTGTCATCTGTCCCAAGGCAGGCATGAGCGCATCATGACTAATATTAAGTGCAGGTTGTCACCGCCAGGGTTCGAGACGAATTCAAGTGGTCGAAAGAAAAATTCAAAATTTTCACTGTACCCTAGATACTGTACTAGGCTTTAGTGCAAGGATGATCTATCTAACAGTAATAAGCTAAATAATAGAGTATATATCCTAGTAATACACGGTACGATACATAGCCTTTAGTCCTAATTCTGTGGAGGTCCATGGCACAAAGCGCGCCACCTAGGTAGCTCTGCATATGCTAATTTGTTTATGCTACATATTCTTCTACTCAACAGATTTGTAATCATAAATCATGCTAATTTGTTTACATCTAAATAGATAATCATGTGCTTCACGTTTAAGCTTCTAAAAAGTCATGATTTTGAATTTCGGTGATTTCAGGGGTAGTTGACAAATTCTTATATTGAGGGCGTGTTTGGTTTTAATACCATGAACATGCCACCCAACTTTTGTCCAAGTAGAAGCAGAATTTAGCGCCAGACTTTTATCAAGACATTGTGCCAAAAAAAAAAAAAAAAAAAAAAATCCCAAGGCCACGCTACAGGTTTGGTCATCAAGCAAACAAATTGTGAGGTGTGGCAACCTTTGGCAGGTTCCGGTAATGAACCAAACACACCTTGAAATTTTGAAAACCTTAGTCATCGGTCTTACAAGTAGCTGTTAACTTATTATTAAGGCCCTCTTTGAGAGTGCTTGGACTTTTTTTTGGGCTTCCTTTGGATTTTGATCATTAGTTTTCTCTTCACACACCATCCCATCGATAGCATTCTCTAACTTAATGTGGCCATGTTTGGATACTCTAGCTAAGTTAAAGGTTAGAGTTAGTCTCTCGGCTCTAACTTCGATCTAGTCACCTTGGAATCTTGGAATTTAAAACCCTAGTCACAGGTCTTACAAGTAGTTGTTGTCTTTGATAGTGCTTGGACTTCTTTTTGGCTTTCTTTTGGATTTAGAAACCATTTTCATGTGTATTCATTCGGCAAGTATTTCTATTATATTGACAGAGAAACCTAACAAATACTCCCAAAAGGTGTCATGTATGGCTAGTCGTATAATATAATTCATTCTACAAATTTAAAAAACATCTTAAGGGAATATTCAAATGATGTATGTTCTCATATATGGTTTAAACCCGGTCAATAGTGCAATTTCTCCTCAAATTATGGATTACACTGGAAGCACGGTGTGGCAACAAGGCAATACATAGGGAATAGAATATTTCAGGTAGCTAAAACATTGTGAGAGTGGTCTATAAAGTATAATCCATAACTATAGTTGCCCATAGGACTATGCTACCCATAAGAAATAAAGAATACTAAATTCTCTCTCTCCCTCTCTCTCTCTCCCCCTCACACCTCGCTCGCCCTCTCGGTTCTATAGAAAAGGGATGGTTGATTTGTTTAATATTTTTTTATCAGATAGATCCCACACTAATGTTAGCAAAATCTATAGCTATGGACAGTTGTCACTGAACCCACCCTTAAGACTACTTAGTCCATATAGATTGTCCTTGCTCTAAAGCACTTCCTTAGGGCCTGCACATATATCGAGGTACTACTTTGGTTGTCATATTGTAAATATTTCAAAAATCTCTCCATCGGTTACAGTAAATTGTGCATGAAATCGGTTGTAGTTCATGACCCAAAAATAGTACAAAACCAACAGAATCTGGAAGTGAATGTAAATGCCATGATGGAGCCATGGAGGTTAAGGGCCCCGTTGGCTGGGGGGAAACAAAGGAAAGCCATTTAGGAATTGAAAGGCGTAGCAAAGGAAAGGCACGGGATTCGGATGAATCATTCCATCGTAGGGAAAGCCCCATAGGAAAGGAACCTTTTTTCCGTTGAGGACTCGATAGTCCCCAGGGGAACGGAAAAATCTTGAAACCCGCAGTTAGGAGGATCGGCCCCACGCTGGGCCGCCATAGTACGCCGGCTCCTTTCCTCGCCATCCCCGACATTGCTGCAAGGGAAGAGGCGCCGAGGTGGATGTTCCCTTGAAGCGGAGAATCGCCGGGGGGCCGTGAGTTGGGGCCGGCGGCGCCGGTGGCCTCATTGGATACGCCCCAAAATAGGACCCCGAGGTGGACAATAAGGCAGTCCATAGCCGACGCCAGGTAGCTAGCCTAAAACGTTGACCCATGTGGCGGGTAAAGCCTCCTCGTCAACTATGGTTACCCTTAGGACCGCCTACCCATAAGGCGGAGGAATACTAAATTCTCTCCCCCCTCCCCTCTCCTTCTCGGTTCTATAGAAAAGGGATGGTTGATTTGTTTAATAATTTTTGCCAGAATAGCCCATGCCCTCCCTCCGCGCCCAAAATCGGATAGCGTGGACCCTCCCTCACCGAACTGCGCACCCGGCCGGCCATTTAGAGGTCAATAATACACCTCGCCGTCCGCTTATCCAAGACCCCGGCTGCCAAATATCTTCTTGGAGAGCCGCTAGGACCGGAGAGAAGCATCCCGCGCGGCACCCCGGCGCCAGTTCGAGCGGCGGCGGCAACGCCCCCATATCGCTTCGCGGGTCCGCAGGGATCATCGCTACATGCTTTCCTTTGTTTTCCATCAGCTCAACCGATTCTTCCTTTCCTGAAAGAGATAAAACGCCCATTCCTCAAGAAATTTCCCTACGATTTTTCCTACAGCATCCAAATGGACGCCAGCGTCAACGGAAGGAAAGTTTCCTTTCCTATGTTTTTCCTCACGGTGCAATGGCAAAGGCCATTGGTTGGGGGCTCCCACCCGGGGTTCAAATCCCGGGTGCGACACTTTATCCCTGGATTTATTTGAGGGATTTTCCTTTTGCTGCATTAAAGTGGTAGGCGACGCCCCATGCACGATAGCGGCGCCTAGTGGTGATTGTCGAATTTCAAGATTTGTAAAAAATTTCTCCATCCCCCGAAGGTAAATTGGGGCAGGGGTTTCGGTTGGAGCGAGTGTTCAAAGGGGTGAGTGTGCAACCGTGTTGAAGTGGTTATAAGCCATGATCTAAAAAAACAAAGGGGGCCTAAACAATAGATGGGGTGGGGGAGTGCATTGGAGGAGATAAGACACTCACTTAAATAACGATCATCATTAGTTCTTGCCTCGAGACAGCAATAAATCTGTTGGTAGTAACAAATATGTTGCACCAAGTCAAGAACTAATCATGATCGGCATTCAAGTTCACGCCCCATCCCATCTACAGTATACCTTATCTTCATGGCTCCATCATGGCATTTGCATTCACTTCAAGATTTGGTTGGTTATGTACAATTTTTGAGTCAAATTTCAAGAGTCTTGTGCGATAGTACCAGATCACCACTTCCTTGTATTTGCAACTAACTTTTTCTTTACAGCATTTCGCAGAGGAGCATGCCCCTCACTAGCTCTCTCCCCATCCGAATTGCAATTCTCATTTTGAGCGATGAAACATAAAATTCATGATACCATATTGTTAGATTGATCACCTAATTCTCAGTAAATCTGTTTAGAGAGAAAAAAATATTGATGCCTTTTTTTTATATAGAAGTAAAACTTAAAAAAATTTGAGTTGATCCAAAATCTGGATTCCCGGGTCTGATTGGACATGTTGACCTCGGAGACATCTACAGTACTACGGAGCAATCATGATGGATGGATGGCAGGGCAGCGTCGCGTGAGCAGGCCTCTCCTCCTCTGCAGTGGCACTGCAGGCTGGATGCATCTGGATGAAAGGCAGAGTACGATCGGGTACTGGATCGACTCCGCGGCCGCGGCCGGGGTTGCTGCTGCTCAGAAAAGCGAGACTTGACTGTGACCACTTGACTTGCAGGGTAGAACATCGAAACCGAAGTAGGGATGTGCGTGAGCTCAGCACTGCCTGTCAACACTGCTGGATTTCATGTCAGGAGTAAAAGCCTCCAGATGGGTGAGTCTGCTGGCTGGCTTCTCAAGTTCTTCCATCGATCAGCAGTTTGACTTGAGCTTCCTTATTAGACTGGTTCAGTCAACAATTGAACCAGGTGTACAGTACCCCGCATGCAGCAGCAACCACAGATTTCCACCACAGATACACTCCGCAAGCTCACCTGCTGGTTTGTCACACGTCGCACCTGGATCGGCTTCGCACAAAGGCCTAAAACAAAACCGGCTTCGGCGCTTCCTTTGACGGCCTTTCACAAAAACGGGCCTCAACCCAAATATCAACCGGCCCGAATCACCAGCAACAACAAAAGTTGGGCCTAAATAAGACCTGGGAATCCAGATTTACTGAAAGTTATTAGATCGGGGGTCTGATTCCTATTGTACAGTCAGACCTGGGAATCAGGCCTTGGAGACATCATATTGTACAATCAGACATGTTGACCTCATGTTGACGTCGGGTTCATTGTACAATGAATTAAATCGGGGAAGCCCGAAGGTCCACCAGCAAGTAAGGTGACTTAAGTCAAAATTTAAAAAAATAAGTGACTTATTTCATTAAACAAGAGGGACTTATTGTCATGGGATCAGAACTATTTTTCTCTTCTTTTTATCCCGACTTATAAGTCACTCATTTTCTTCATTTCCACCTCGACTTATTCACTTACAACCAACAATGAATTTAGTCCACTATTTTTTTAACACTGACGCCAACCGACTTATGGGAACCAAGGCCTAAAAACTGATACAATTGGGTCAACGGGCCTAGAATTACACGCATGGGAGTTGGGACACTACTGCGGCGGTATCCTTCACTTTCTATTTTTTTTTTCTTTATTTAATTTAACGGTGATCCAGTGTTGGGTAATGCGGTTTGGGTTCAGCGTACTCGGGCGCCATGTACCTGTGGATCGATCGAGCAATGTGGCTGGTATTCAGAGATCCGCTCCAAAATTTGCTGAATTTTTCTACTACTCTGAAATAAATTCTGCTTACCCGAACGTGCCCGGCCATCACGCGCGTCGAGAAATGAGTGAGCGAGTCGTTTGTCAGTTTAGCAAGGCCGAAATCTGCAACCTTTCCCTCCCCCCCGCCCCAGATTAATCACCAGAGGCACAGAGTGTTTCCAATCATCTAAAAAGGCGTTACGATCATGGTGGGTCATGGCCGGTTTCTTATCGTAAGATAGGAAAAGAAGCATATACTTTCCTTTGGTTCCTCTCGAATTATCGATAAACACTTACCGAACTGTAGACTTGCCAAAGATGCACAGCGGAAAAAAAAGCATACGTACTAGGATAATTCGGCACAGCCGGCAGTGCTAGCTGACACTGACAAGAGCACTACAGTGCAGTAATCAGCATGTGGTCTTATACTATACTGTGTCAGTTGAAACCACAGTCAGCTCGCCGCTCTAAACACCCCTATTAAACTTAGACAACAGTGTCACAGTGGAAGGCCAACTTGTAATAATGCTAGTGTCTACTATTTTTAGCGGTTGGTCGTCAGCTGCAACAGATTTGATAACAGACAGCCTACCACCACCCTCAGAATAGTACTGACAGTATTATACTACTTATTAAACAATAGTATCAGTTCTCTTCCCTAGCAGAGGCATACACGAAAACAAAGGCACCGAAAATTGTCAGCTACTGACCCGTTCAGTTTCTCACCTAACAGCCAAGTTTAACCAACACAAATGGAAACCATGCAGCATCAGCCGTGTGTTGAACTGAACACAAAGGACTACTCCGGTACCCTCCCAGAGTACGTCCAAATCTGATGCATGATCTGTTCCTTCCAGGCTTCCATCGCCAAACCCTTTCCGTTGCACATAATTTCCACCTTTTCTGCATCTGAAATCTCATCATTTTGCTTGACGGCTTCAACCGCTGTAGAACTTTTCACAACTATGCCAACAGTTACAACCAGTTCGAACCACCTGAACTTACACACACTGGAGTAGCGTTTGTCCTAAGATC
Source organism: Hyparrhenia diplandra (assembly GCA_015847255.1). Taxonomy (NCBI): domain Eukaryota; kingdom Viridiplantae; phylum Streptophyta; class Magnoliopsida; order Poales; family Poaceae; genus Hyparrhenia; species Hyparrhenia diplandra. The sequence goes on from JADLZK010002531.1 coordinate 51,790, forward strand.
CTTAGTTTCTCCACCTTTCAACTCAAAAATTAGGAGTATTTCTCAGTTAGAAGCAATGGAGTCTGATAGAATCTCATTGCCTTTTAATTGCTCATAGCTTACACTTGTTTTCTCTGACTTTACATCTCTAGCTGCCACTAAAATTTACAGAATTGTACAACAGATATAGCAACACACTGCAGAAACAAAACAATCACTAGTCTTATCACTACACATTTCCATCTAAGCAGAAATGTTTTGTGCATTTTCCAAATCTGACACCTCAATGCCATACTTTACATTCTGTAGGCCCAAAGTATAACCTAATCGATTTATCAAGTGCACAATTGTACTATACCAAATAGGTAAATGCATGAACAAACAAAAACCAATTTAACCCATCTGGCGATCAACACAAAATTTAGATGCAATTTTCCTTCCTTATCCCAAAACATCAATCAGAGTATCTCTCATTCCCTTCAGATTGACATAATGTACACATTTCTTTCAGCCTAAACACCTCTATGAATAACACTATACAAGCTGTTCTGTTCATCACAAAAATTAGGTAGCATCTTGCATCTCACTTCCATCTTTCAACTGAAAAAGTTTAATTACATTCCTAAGCAGAAACATCTCTGTCAGACATATTCTCTTTTAATTACCCATAGTCTGTTTGCTCAGCTCAAACATCCCTGTCAAGTTTAAGAATTCTACAACGAACCCAACTAACACGTTACAGGAACAATCACAAACATCATTACACATTTCCAAATGGGGACAAATGTACATTTCTGAATCCCATATTGCAACAGCAGACATTTCCATTGCACGCAATTTACATTTTCTCTATGTCTCAAGTCTATACTCATTAAAATTGTTCAAGTGTACAATTGCCCTACACAGAATACATGAACAGCTACAAACCAATTTGATCCATTTGATCAACACAAAATTGACCTGCATTTACCCCCTCCTTACATGGAATGTTCCCCCAACCTGAAACATCTATGACAGTCTCTCACATTCCCTTTCAATTGCCATATTCTACACACTTCTCTTTGCCTAAACATATCTCTAAGTCAAAATGTAAAGATTGTACAACAACAAACAGATTACACTAACAGCTACTAGTACACGTTACTGACCTTCTCAGTGGTGGTCACCAGTAGAGCTTCACCGGCGGCACCTTGAATCCCGGCGCCTCGTCGAGGAACGGCACCGCCTCCGGCCGCTCCTGGAGGTCCCGGTAGAACTGGTACTCTGCCTCGTAGTCGTGCAGGTCGAGCTCCTTCTTCTGGTTGGTGTGGTAATGGTGCTTGGCCCCCGGCGCCTTCCCGAACCCGAACAAGCTGACCTCCTCGCACGCCCCGACCGCCATGACCACGGCCTGCAGGCCCGACGAGTAGTGGAAGTACCTCTCGTCGTGGCTCCGGGTCCAGTTGCTCGCCGGCTGCCCCGTGGCGGCCACAAAGCGCCGCAACGAGTAGTACTTGGCGATGCGCGCGCACAGCGCATCGAGGCGGGCGTCGGTGACGAGCAGCGGGAACGGCGACTCGGGGTCGCCGTGGCGTTGCAGATGAGCGCGTCGAGGAGGTGCGCGGGCTGGCACACGTACGTGGCGAGCGGCACCGCGCGGCCGTACGGGTGACACCCGCATCCGGGCGTGGTGACGGCGGACCGGACGGCGCAGTGGTGGAGGATGTTGGAGTTGACGAAGGAGACACCAGTCCGCGCGCCGACGTCGCGCGCGAAGCCCACGACGCGAGCGTTGTTGAGGCGGATGACGAGGTCGTGCGCGTCGATCTGCGCGCCCCGGCGGGACCCCAGGAGGATCCCACTGTTCCCGACGACGGCGCACGTCGCGGCGCGCCGCACCCGGCCCCCGCCGAGGAGGAGCGCGGGGAGGTCGGCCATGGCGCCCGCGACGTCGTCGCGGTGTCGGTGTCGGTGGCGGCGGGTGAGGAGGAAGCCGCGAAGGGAGGCGCGGAAGGCGGCGAGGAGCGCGTCCTCGCTGGGGATGCCGTGGAACGGGACGCGGAGCCGGGCCACGGTCCGCTGCCGCGGCGCGGAGGTGGCGTTGCTGCGGTAGGCCGGGACGCGGAGGTAGAGGAGCCGGTGGTGGTTGCCGATGCTGGGGAAGGTGGATACCGACGCGTTGGTCAGCAGCGCCTCCGCCTCCGCTAGGATCTGGTCCGCGCCGACGTCGGTGGCCGCGAGGCGGCGGAGGAGCGCGTCGCCGCTGGCGCTGGGGATGCGAAACGGGACGCGGCGAGGGGGAGGGAGAGGTGGCGGCGGAAGGCGAGGGACAGGAGCGCGAGCGCGAGGGGAGGAAGAGGACGGGCGGGAGGCGGCGGCGCTTCATCTCCGTGGGCGCGGCGGGCGGCCAGATCCGGTTGCTGCCATTAGTAGGGGAGCGCGGTGGGCCGGTGGCCGCCGACGCGACGGGGGGAGCGAGGTGAGGTGGGGTGGGGGAGAAAGCTCCGAGACGGTGGGGCCGGGTGAGCTTGGGAAGATGTGATCCTGGTGGGCTGGGCTGGAGCAGGAGTGTACCGCTGACCTGTGGGTCCGAGGGGGCGGTGGGACCCACGTGTCGGTGGTTCGATTGGGTAGCTGGCTTGGTAGTTGGGTAACAGTTGGTTTTTGTTGAGTCAGATGCACTCGGCAACTCGAAATGGTTGACTGACTGTTCCAAAAGTGGGAATTTTGAGTGAAAATTAGGCAAATTCAGGGCGTGTTTTATTGCTTTTTAGGTGCAAAAGTTTTTCTCCAAAGTTTTTGTTTAAAAAATGGATGGCTAACCACTCATTCCACCTATAAAGAACGCTAGCTCTCGGTGTCCACACGGCCACGAAAACATGACAACGTTGACAATGATGGTGCCTCGTGCCCTCCTCAATCCATGACTTTTATATAGGGATCGATCTTTTTAAATTTTGCTAGATTTATACTCCCTCTGTTTTAAATTATAATTTATTTAACTTTTTCAACCCTAAGTCTCATTGCTCATCTTATTTAAAAAAAATTGTGCAAATGTAGACAAATTTAAGTTATTCTTAAGTACCTTAGTGATTTTTTTTGCATAAAATTTTGAATAAAATGAGTGGTCAAACTTTGGGTTAAAAAGTCAAACGACCTATAATTTGGAATGAATTTAGTATATAAAATAGTCATCGGTCAATAATAACCCATATCTAACAAATGCTATTCTCTTTTTGGTATGTTTTAGGCCCACTTTAAAATGCCAAATTGTTTTGTGTTTTCTCTATATTTTTTTTTAAAAAAATAAAATGATTCATATCAAATTCCTTTCCAAAGGGACCTTTAAAGTTTTTTTTTTTTTACTTGGTAGTATATCCTTCCCACATGTAATAATGGAGCAACTCACCCTTAGCGGAGAATGAAAAAAAGGGAAGCATAGCATGTCACAAGAGCAAGGCGAGAGGGCTCCACCCTAAAACAAGAGGGACGTCTCGTGAGCCAGGAAGTGGAGACGAGGCCTATTGGCAAAACCAAGTCAATTCGGCTAGGCCTAAAATCTTTTTTAGGCCCCTAACTTAAAACAATGTTAAGTTCTAAAACTAATGTGAGGACCATCTATAAAGAACTAAAGATGGTTTGTGAGCCAAGTAACGTCAAAGATAAAAAGGCCAAGAAAGAAAACACAACTTCTTTTTTAGAACCAAGGAAATATTTAGCTTATCTTTCAAAGTTTTCCCATCTGCTCAATTTCCAGCATAGACCTTGCCAAAGTTTCCCCATCTGCTCAATTTCCAGCATAGACCTTGCCACACTTCAGTACGGAGCTGATCTTCAGTCTGTACACACGTGCACGACTGTTAGGGCGTGATTGGTAAGCCTACTTTGGTCCTGGCTTTATACGTTCTTTTTTCTGTGAAACTAAACTGATTCATGTGAATTTTTTGTATGACTTTTTTGAAAAATTTATAGGTTATAAAAGGGAAATAAAGGATACAACCTCTCACCTGTTGTGATCTTGTATGCCATCCGTGCTCGTGGATTTCCCTTTTGAAACGGAACTGACTGACAGTGACCGTGTTTATTCAAAGGCCGCCCACGTGAAACTAATGCTCGTGGGAAGCCCAAACAACAGTTCAAGCTGAGCTTATAGCCCATTTAAAGTTCAAGAAGTCAAGTAGCTATATTCATTATGGGCCAGTAACAACAGTCGAAGTTGAGCTCACAGCCCATTTAGAGTTGAGGAAGAGCCACAGTTCTATTCCTTCTATATATGGGACTGGGCAGCCCCGGTAGCATCTCGTACCTAGAAAATTTGAACGACATCAGTGACAGCATAGGTAGTATCATAGTTGAACCACTTAGTATATTCAACCACACGGAAAAAAATAATTTGCAAATTTTTTTGCAAGCTTATTTTTCATATCATTCTCATGTATCAACTTTGTGCCAATAATTTAAGCTTCACCAAACAGATTTTTTTTCTCGATCGGCCATTCACTGTGTTTCATTAAGAGGATAATTCACCAAAACAGAATTCATATTCATGCTTCTAAATAAGAAGAAAACAAATATTATGTGCAACAAAATGATATTTGTTTGGATGTGGTGGTATCTGGCTAGTAGACCCTCCAGGAGTTATTAGGACCACCAATAATTGAGTAACTGGATTGTTCAACATTAATTATTTTAGAGATAGTTTCATGAGCTCTGAATTATTTTATTTGGTTCCTCGTGTCCAATTCTATTTGGAATTTTAGAAGTTTCAAGATACTCTTTGTGGTTTGTTAAAAATCCTATAATGTTATTGCAGAATTTGTTTTGAACTAAAAATCCTGAAATCACACAATGAGGATGCTCATCGCTATATATGCAAGTCCTTTTGTTTTATCTTCAATACAAGAGGCATGAGCCGCCGATCCGGTCCTTATTACTCGCTTATGTGACCGATCAGCCAGAAGCCGAAGGAAATTGAGAAGGATATTCAATACAAGAGGCATGAGCCGCCGAGCCGGTCCTCATTACTCTTTATAAAGACTACATCATCAATGAACTGAACTTATGCTGAATATATTGTGATGAAAATCATAGGGCATGTCACTATAGGATTTAGGAGACCGGAAAGAGTAGACATGATAAGGAAACAAACAACAATTCTACCATGTTGGGACTTTGCCCACCTTGTGCGCATATAATTCCAACTCTTACATGTTTCACAAAAAAAATAAAAAAAAATCAACTCTTACTTATTAATATGTATTAGCAATGCTTCGTGTCTTTCAAAAAAAAAAAAAAAAAAGAACAACAACAACCACGTTGTCCTACAAACGCGAATGGGATGCTAGGCAATGGCAGTCGGTGGTTCAGAGGAGGCTCAGCGCCCATGAGGCGGAGGGATCACCTTAAGTAAGGCTTCACTTTCTTGGGGTGCTGTTGAAGTTGGCTCTGCATGTGTTGCTTCACTTTGTCATCATAGGATCCGCTAAGTGAGACTTCCTTGAGATTGTTTAGCTCAGTTACCCCCTAATAATTTCAATGATGACACATGATGGCAAAGTGGATCTTTAGGACCTCAAGGATACGCATTACACCTTGGTGCTCAAACCTAATAGATCAGTAACCTGGAGTTGCAAGCAATCTCGAGAACCATTAACTTGCGGAAGCCTCGCTTTCGACTGAACCGAGCTCCCCATACCGAAAGTCGTTGGGATAAATACATAAAAGCACGTAAGCTTGGTAACTTTCCGAGAAGATCCACCTCATCTTGGGTTATCATGTCCATGCAATTTCAGTTTACCGAGATTCGACAACACCTTGATCCATTCTCGGCAACTTGTCAACACATCCATACAACTTCGGGCTCTGTAGTCTTTGAGGAGGCGAAGAAATGGCATCCAAACAACCAGCCTTCATTCCCGCCATCGAGCCACACCGACAAAGATTCCAAATGGGGGTGATGACACGAGATGGCGTAACAAAAACTGCTTACATTTTGCCGGGTTGACTCCCGAGACTCCAAGCTTGCGCATAATCGGGTAAGGTTCTTGAGCTCTTCCGGGATTGCCCGCCCATTTGCAACACCGATGTCAATGACACCGATGTTGTGCAAGGCCATCATTTTCCCAATCCCTCGAGGTGCCTCGACGCCTCCATTACGAGAGAGCCAACACCAGCCAGAAAGCCATCGAAGCAGCTTGAGCATGCACACAACTCGCAACCGGAAGCGGGAAACAAGATTATTAGCAAACCTGGTGTTGGTAGGCTTTTAACAACTTGATAGTGCTGGTGCCATCATCATCCGTGTCGATGATACATTAGTACAAAGACGAATGTGCCGCAACTTGTGTAGCTTAGTGATGCTTTGTGGAAGCTTGGCTATGAAGGTGTGTCCGATATCTAGAGTCCGGAGTCGCCCAGGCCGCCACCAAAGGAATCCGGGAGGCGAGTGACCTCCTTGCATCCTCGTAGTGAGAGAAACTTGAGGCGAGGCAGCAGCCTTGACCATCCGCTCGAGGTCACCATCATGCATCGATGTTGAGTCCTCTAGGTCCAGCACTTCGGAGGATCCTCATCTTGTCGAGATGAGGAATGACTCCCACTTACCAAACACCGCCGGGGACCTCACCGCGTGACAACTCAATGCTCGATACACACTAATGTCTCTCGTCCCAGGTGCTCTCTATGGTGAGGTGTCGCCCAGTTCGTTTGTGAGTTGACACGCAATGGCCCTCCGGTGCAAATACCGTGTTCTCTTCCATTGACCGGGACTTGATGTATTCTCGGAAGAAACCATTCACTTGGCACGAGGGCATCCTTATCATATAGGACAGATTTGTTGATCCCGCACTGGATCATGTTCATTTTGCGGAGGTCTACAAATGAAGCCTCCCCTTTCTCCCTCTCGCAGTACTTTCTTTGGTGTCGGTGGAGTAGCCCTCCGCGATCCACCGCCGCACCAAACGCCTCCGCCGAATGGTATGGTCCACAGGGAATATTGACATATAGAAGATACATGGCTTGAGCGAATCTAAGCAGGAATGGAAGTAGGAATGCACCCAGGAAAACAGACCCCTTAGACTGCCAAATCTTGGGTCAGTCTCCAACACCTCCATAAAATGGAAGTCCTGGAGGTTCAATGTCCCTCTGGCGGCGATGCACTCAGCTACAGCAACGATCACTTTGGGAAGCCCGCCGCACTTGAGTAGGACACATTTTGCTTGCTCAATCTCAGCAGGGCTCCGTTCAGAGTCCCCCATGCCTGTAGTTAAATGAATATAATTTAATGATAGGCATTCATCTCTCTGTAGTGCGCGTGTATGTGTGTCACTACATAAAAATTAGACATATACTACTCCTAATTAGTAGTGAATGAAACATATAAAAATGATGGTTCTTGCGACACGCTATTAATTAGAAATTATTGGCGGATTACTAATAACAACTAGACTTGATCATGTATTTTTGGTACTTTGAGAAGGTCTATATATCTATCTTAGATAGACTGTAGTTTATGTATGAAGTACTAGGCAAGCACATGTGCCCGACCTAATACGGCCAATGTTAAATTAAGGCCTATATCAGCGCAAGAGAGAGAGAGAAGGAAGCGAGTTTCTATCTCCCTCTCGAATGAACCACTCTATGTTGGCCCCATTTGGCAGAGCTCCTAGAGCTGAGCATGAGCTCTGCCAAACAGTTCTTTTTAGAGAGAGTGATTCTCTACTGATTCCATGAAGTGGTTTTATGAAATGAACTAAGAGGCTGAGAGCTAATAAAAAATAGCTTCTTCTTATTCTGTGAATTTATTCTCCGTCATAATTTTGAGAGTTCATGGTAAAAATTAGACATACTATTTCCATCAACCCGTGCTCTCGCACCGGCTGGAATCTTTAGAGATATAAGTATTTGAAACTGTTTAATAATCTCTTCCTTCTAAATTATAAGATATTTTGGCTTTTCTAGATATTTTGTTTTTCTATGCATCTAGACTGTACATCTACGTGTATCAAAAGCTATGTATTTGGAACACTTAAAATATCTTATGATTTCGAATGGAGGGGTACATCCAACTAATAAAGAATTACTTATATTAAATTGTATGTTTCCTCTTTGTTTATTTTCTAACATAGTAGACACAATAGATACTATGTATTCTCTATATAGTCATCGTAAACTTATTAATTATTACTTCTTCAAGTAACTAACCGATATATTTTTATCCATATTCATATTTTTTTTTTTGCATAGCACCACCTTACCATTAATCATGGTGGCTCTTGTTACATCATGTTCATCTATCTTATGAAATTATGAATCTAAATTTTGTTTTTCAAATTTTATTCTTATCGATTGCTATGGATCTTTTTCTCTCTCTCTGCATGTTAAGTTGAAAATCTTGTGCTTATTGTATATTTCATCAACACTCCTTTTTTGAACCTTCTAAAATAAGGATTTTAGAGTATAGAGTATGTTCTTAAGTACTACAATAGTATAAGCCATTGTTTGAAACATGCACCATATATCGCTTAAGATAAGTCACAAAGCTTGAAGTGAGATCTCGGATTGGAGTAGCAGTGCAAACCTCAAGAGAATTTTAATACTTAAACTTTATAATGATCGATTTTTACTCCAAAGTATTTTTAAAGGGCCAAAGAAATATAGCCACCAATGGTCTCCCCACACTTCTCAAGATGATTGAAGTTTACTATCAAGGAATCAATTTGCAGTTATGGTTATACTATCAACATAGACATATCATATAATTAGTTAAAATAGATAAATATATCTAAAGTTACAATCTATATAAACTGTATTTTGTAGTTACTAATATGGTTTTAAATAATTTGTTAGTATCATTAGTATAAGAGTTGTTGAGAAAATATTTTTTATGTGATGAAATATAACATATGTATTTTATTGCATGCATGTTGGCATGGATGCATATATGTACTTTTAATCAAATCTTACTATACTAATATTGATAGAGGTCGGGTAATGTAGAAACATATACGTTCTCTTTTTTACGGTATCTAAACATTTCTTTGTAATAGGAGATGTTTATAATTTAGATGCAGATTTGAGGGGTTATTTAAATTTTCTAATAATTAGATAAAAATTGAGTTATGTAATTTTTCTAGTATTTTTTATATTTTATTTGAAAATTATCTTTTATTAAAAAGAATCTATATCCTAGTAGTATTGTTTTTCCACATAAGTTGAAACTTGGCTCCCATCCTGACACTAAACATGTTTAATTTGTAATATCAAAGGATTATATGTGTGTACTATTATTTATGTATCACAGAGTGCATGCAATTAAATTAATAATATTGATATAACATAATGTTTAAATAAAAATACATAAACTTATTTAAAATAATAACTTATGGAATTTATTATCATGGAGTATTAATATTGAGTGTTATTGCTACTTGGTTTGTTAAGTGAACAAATATTCATGTTTATTTGATATACATGGTGGAGCATAACATTATAGTTATTTTATTTCATGATTATAGATGTCTGTATGTGTGTGTGTGTGTGTGTGTGTGTGTGTGTGTGTGTGTGTGTGTGTGTGTGTGTGTGTGTGTGTGTGTGTGTGTGTATATATATATATATATATATATATATATATATATATATATCATACTTTATGGTATTGATTTAGCTTTTTGTAATAATATATTACTATTTATGCGTAGAATTCAGAGATTTTTGTTTACTTTTTATAATGGCTAAGATACATACAAATATAAAGGTAGTACCTTTACATTATCTTTCACGACCACATATATAGAAATGTCAAATACAAGCTTAGAATATTACTTTGTATTATCTTTTGTAATGATAAAGGTGGATAATTTATAAAATCATTAGGGAGGTATTTTAAATTATGTCATAGATGTGGGCAACTTTTAATTTAGATACAAAGTTAGAGGATTATTTTAAATTCTTTCATAATGAGCAATATTAGGGGTTATTTAAAATTATGTTTCATAATGACCAAGGTGGGTAATTTAGATGGAAATTTAGGGGGTTATTCAGAATTATTTCTCATAATAGCATATTTGTATAATTTATATACAAATATTGGGGTTATTTTGAATTATCTTTTGTAATGGCAGAGGTGGGTAATTTACATTCATAATTAGGGGTTACTTTATGTATTTTTTATAGTGACAGTGGTGGGTAATTTTTTTTAATAAACTACAATAGATCTAATGGTTAATATCGGTGATTATGATTAGACTCTACCAAATCAAAGGTTGGATGTTTCTGATTATTGTAAGAATTTCTAGAATTTATCTTTTTGCTGGCACGCCCGGTGAGAATTAACGTGGTGCTTTCGTAAGGGCCTCTAATTAGTAATAGTAAGATAAGATACTACTTCTACTTAGTAGTGAATGAAACATATAAAAATGACGGTTCTTGCGACACGCTATTAATTAGAAATTAGTGGCGGATTACTAATGATAACTAGACTTGATCATGTATTTTTGGTACTTTGAGAAGGTCTATATATCTATCTTAGATAGACTGTAATTTATGTATGAAGTACTAGGCAAGCACATGTGCCCGACCTAATATGGCGAATGTCAAATTAAGGCCTATATCATCGCAAAAAGAAAAGAGCAGGGAGGAGTTTCTATCTCCCTCTCAAATGAACCACTTTTATGTTGGCCCTATTTGGCAGAGCTCCAAGAGCTGATTCTCTGTTGAATCTAGCATGAGCTCTGTCAAATAGTTTTTTTAGAGAAGTGATTCTCTGCTGATTCCATGAAGTGATTCTCTAAAATGAATTAAGAGGTTAAGAGCTAAAAATAGCTTCTCCTGATTCAGTGAATTGATTCTTCATCGTGATTTTAAGAGTTTATGGTAAAGAATAAAAGAAAATCAACTTCCATAGAGAATCAGAATCAGATGGAGCTCTACCAAATAGACCAATAATATGTCTTACAATGTTGTATGTAATAACATGTGCAACCTAAACACCTCTTTATATGGATAAACCAATTTTACAAACCTTACCTGTGTTGAGTCAGTTATCAACCCTTAACTAGTAAACCATTACATTTCAACCCTCATCTATCAGTACAGCCAAGTTTTCAACCTTGACTCAAAATCTAGGTGGTTTTGGATTGACATGGAGTTGGAATGGAGACGTGGCCAGGGCTAAAAGTTATTGTGTTTTCTAAAACGGTAGAGTTTCTTAAAAATATTTTCATTTTTTTTTCACTTGTGCTATGGATTATATCCAAGTTAAACATATTTATATATTTTACTTAGAGAGTAATTTATATAAATATTGAAACAAATAAAAATAATTTTGTCTGTCTTTCTTAATACTTATATGTGCATCTAATGCTTTTTCAAAGTTGTTAAGAGCGTTATCAAAAAAACAAAGTTGTTAAGAGCAATACACTAATTTGCCACATTGGGCATGAATTCCAATGTAATTTAGAAATGACTTCAAATTTTGTTTACAAAATTTTAGTTGGACATAGGATTATTTAGAACCTAGATCAATTTGGTGTGAATTTTAGTGTGCTCAACAAAGTGAAATAGGTTAGTTTAAAAGCACTGGCTATTTTGCAGTCCTATCATTCTTTATTTCAGTTATAAAGAAGCTATTTATATTAAACAACTTTAAAATTTTAAAGACATTTATGAATTTGAAAATTTTAAAAAGGCATCCGTGAAGATCAATGTGGAGCCTCCGTTGAAGCCTCTAAATAGTAATACTAATATATCTAGTGATACTATTTTCATTCTAGTGATACAACATTGAAATATATCCAGTGACACTAAATTAGTATCATTAATCCTTCCTCTGTCCAAATTATAAGACGTTTTGACACTTCTAGATTCATAGCTTTTACTATGTATCTAGATATAATATATATCTAGGTGCGTAACAAAAAAGCTACGAATATAAAAAAAGCCAAAACGTGTTATAATGTGAAACGAAGGAGTAATAAAGATAAAATAGACATATGGTTGTTTATGAGTAATTACCGTTGTTTTGAAGAGTTGAAGCGCGTCATCAATTTCTAGGACTTCGACGCTCCACCAATAATTATTTGTACAGTATGTGGCAACACTTTCTTCATATGTGATGACAATAACATGGCTTCGATTTTGGTCATGATCAAAGGCCAAGGCAGCTTTTATCGAGTCCCACTCTTCGGTGGACTGTAGACCGTCAATAACAATGAGACAAGTGTACTTTTTTAGAAGATCACAACACTCTTGAATTGGGTCTCTGAATCTCAACATGCTACTATGCTGGAGAGATCCCGAGTGCAAATCCAAGAGTAAGCTCCACGAGAAGTCCCTTATATTGAATGGATGGGATACATCCACCCAGGCAAATTTTTCAAAATGATTCCGTTGATCAATCACTTTGTTGCAGTAGACGTGTTTGACAATATATGATTTACCAACACCAGCGACCCCGAACACGGATTGCACCCCGGATTTGACAATCCATGATTTACCCACTCTATATCTGCCAGTCGGCCAACACGTGGACATTTCTGTAACCATTCCCTTGCATCTTTCGTTTTGATGGCCCCTCCTCGTCCTCATCCTATTATGCAAATAAGAAAAAAAAATGATGACCTTCAATCATGCATAGTGGACGAAAAGTAGCCTAGAATTTTTTTAAAAAAAGCAAAATATTGGCCCTTCAATTTGGTTGACGTTGACTGACGGATCTCACTAGTACAGAAAAGATTTTTATAGACGCCTCTTCCTTTTCTAACAGAGGCGGTTTTTCCTAGCACGCTGCCTCTAACCTTGGCGAGTGACACCGTAGCTTTGTGACCGTCGCTAGAGATCCATTTTTAGGTGCTACTTAATTATCTGTAGTAGATTAAGACATATTTTATACTTTTGTGTAACAAATTGTATAAGGGTTTTAGTTTATCTATTCATACTTTTATCATATATCTAGACATAATGTATATCTAAGTGCATACCAAAAGCCATTTACTTAAAAGTTCCAAAACGAATTGTAGTTTAGAAGGGAAGGAGTAACTGTCAATTTACAAGATCTATAAGAATCCTCCCATCGAGTAAGGCCCGTTTACAAATGTTGGTAAAAATACATCCGGACCCACTTAATTGAATATTTGACTAATTTAAAAATTGCAATAGTAATCCAGAGTTGCATACAGCTGAATTAGGCCACATCTGCAAACTATTGATCTGACTACTCGCACTTTCCCAAAACGTAAGAGGTTAAAAAAAATACTTATGAAGTGTGTGTGTGTGTGTATGCACACATCTGTTAAATATTTGAATTTATAGAATAAAGATAATAATTTTTAAGTGTATCCACAGTCACTACTAAAAAAACGTTTTTAGCAACAGAGGCAAGTAAATCGAAATACACCTCCGAGTCACCTCAAAGAAATCAATCTCTAAGGCAACGGTTTTTTTAAGGCGTCTGGCAAGGCAAAACACCTCGAAAAATGTCATTTTCTTCATCTCTCTATTCTTTAATGTTATTATATCACATCAGCAAAATGTGGTACATGACGCCATATTAAATAGCATGGAAACTATAGGAGTCAAAACATGACTCTGGTCTACTGCTATATATTCCATCCGTCCAAAAAAAAACTTTAGTTCTAGGATGTTTATATTAGTGCTCGACAAAAATTATCCATGTACTCTTATTTATTGAAGGTGAACTATGCTTATTGAGGAATAAACTCCTAAAATTAATGGAATGCGACATGCAGATGACAATCTCAAGCTGATATGACCAATCTATTGTCAAGAGCTAGAACATCAAGTTTTTTGAGATGGAGTATAAACAATCGGGAATAATTTTGGTATGTATATACTATATACTAACACGTACACTGGCTGTGGGAGGCCGTCAGCAAAAGGTTATTTATTTATTTATTTATTTATTTATGCTGACGTGCCTTCAAGATCGTGTTGACGTTGAAGAGAGAATGCAGTGCATACGTACCTCTTTGAAAAGGACACGAAGAGAATGGTTAGCGGAGAGCAGCTCCAGCTCTCGGTGTGGTGGTCTGACACACGAGCTTGCAACTTCAGGCTGCTGAGTGTGCACGAAAATGCAGCTACCATTGGTCTTGTCAGGTAGGTATTCCCTGATGGCGTCCCAGTCAGCTTTGCTGGCCATATCTTGCAGGAAGACTAGGTACCTCTGATCGCTCATCACTTGCTTCATGAACTCCTTGATGAATACGTCTTCGGTAACCATCGTCTTCACACCTTTCAGCTTCAGGAAATCTTGGGCACTTCCATGCCGCGGACAATAGTTTGTGCACAATTGATCCAGCAAGCAGTCGAAGAACTCGCGGGGATTGAAGGGCTCAATAAGCTGGGGGTGCATCACCTTCACCCAAGCACGGTACTGGAACTTCTTGCAGATTTCTGGGTTGTCGTTGCAGGTCTTTTTGATGATGGATTCCATTTGCACCTCAAGGTCCCCTATTTCTCCGCACACTGAGATCACTTGAAGTGGAGTATGCTGGGCATCGTCTTTCTCTTTCATGTTGATCAGCTCCACGAGATCTCTTGTGCTGCTACGTTTCTTCATTCTCAGCAATATATGTGAAATATGATTGATTGTCAGATATCATGTTGATGTTGATAGTTAGTGATGATGTTTTTGGACTTTGGAGCATACATACCTCATTGAAGAAGACACAAACAGAATGGTCAGCTGAGAAGTGCTCCAACTCCAATACTCGGTGCGATTCTCCAACGACCAAGCTTGCGACTTCGGGATGCTGGGTGTGCACGACGATGCAGCTACCATTCTTCTTGTCAGGTAGGTACAACCTGACAGCCTCCCAGTCAACTGTGCTGGGCAAATCTTCCAGGAAGATAAGGTATCTGTGATCGCCCATCACTTGCTTGGAGAACTCCTCAGCGAGTCGTGTGCCTTCCATAGTCATTACCGCATCCGCTTGTTTCAGCGATTCTGCGGTGCTGCTGCTGCTGCTTCCCTGTTGCCGGCAACAGTTTGAGTACAACTGAGCCATCAAACTCCTGATGAACTCATGGGGATTGAAGGGTTGCGTCAGCTTCACCCAAGCACGGAAACTGAACTTGGTGCAGATTTCTGGGTCGTCACGTGTCTTCTTGATAATGGACGCCACCCCAAGGTCGCCGGATGCTCCCCACAGTGAGATCACTTGAAGCGGAAGGACATTGTCTATCTTGTTGATCAACTGGATGAGGTCTTTTGGGCCGCTTTGCTTCTTCCTGGCTTCCCTTGCCTCGATAAGGATCCCGGCTGCATCGGCATCGGATATGGCCTGCTGGTAGGGATGGAAACGGTCGGAAAACCCCAGAATTGTTTTCTACTAGCTTCTACATTTGAATACTAAACCGAAAGCGGTAAAGTCGGACACGAAAACGAACACGAACTTACGAAATTTCGAAAACGAAATAATTCGAGCGGATTTATGTCGAACACGGTGGTATACGAAAAGTCAATATAGAATATTGACCCGTAAGACAAAGTGCATGACAATTAGCAAGTGCATGACCAAGTTCATAACAATTACCAAATCCTACAACTTTCATATAAAAGTAGCTCCATTTGACACCATATAAGAAAGATATGATATTTCTACTGCTGAAACTTTATTTATTTTTTTTTTGAACATCGTAACGATCTCAAATGAAAAAAACTGAAAGCTAGAAAGTTGTAGATCTCATCGAGAGCTACATTTTTCATATAAAAATTATTTTCATCCGAAATCATATGAAAAATATATAGTTTTTCTAAGGATGGCCAAATTCGTTTAAACCGGATTTCGAATTCAGAATATTCCTAATTAAAAGTAGCTAGAAAACGGTCAAAAAAACTCTAAACCGTTTTCGTTCGATTCCGAATTTCGAACTGAATTCGAATTTGTCCAAAAATACGAATTTGATCGGATGAAATGTAGAAAGCGATGCGGTTCGGTTCGGGATATTTCCATTCCGTTTTGAACCTTACCTGCTGGTGCTGGTGCTGATGACTCGTCGTCGTCTTCTCAGTGGGCTTGCAGCATCCGGCGTCGCCGATGTGCCTGTAGCGCTCGTTCCTCTTCCCCACGGCTTCGACCCTGGATTTCAGCAACTCTATAGCAGTGACTGCATCATCCAGCTGGGGCGCCGCTGCTCGCATGCAGGATGAGAACGAGAGCAAGCGGCGCCACCAATGGCCATGGGACTTGATGTCGATGAGGACAACGGACTCAATGCTGTCCTCCACATCCAAGGCCAGGTTGCGGACCTGCCTCACCAAGGTCTTCACCATTTCGTCGGTGGCTCGCTCCTTGGAGACGACGAGGAAAAGAATGCATCATCTCGAACTCGTCCGAGATGAGCATCAGGTCGCGCTGGATATTCTTCTTGAGCTTCTCCTCTTCCTCAATTGCTGACTTGGCAGCCGTCAGCGTCCCTCCACCGCTGACTTGGCCAACCCAAGCACAAGGTCCGCCATTGCTGCTGCTCCCTCAGTCTCTCGTCTCTTTTCCTCCTTGGATTTGTTAGTCTACGTTGTGAGGTGGAAGCAATGGAAGCAGCAGCTTCCAAGCGAATGAAGCTGCTGCTAATGTGAGGACGGAGTGACGGACTTAGTCGAGGGCGTACGGTGTGCAAATGTGAGAGGCTGGATGGAGGGCTGGAGGCTCTGGTGGAGCATGGCAATTTACGGAAACATCTCGAGCATATATAGATACTGAAGCAAATTAAAGAACATTTTTTGCTTTTTCATGGCGCGCGGGCCAAGTAATCCATTAGCACTCAAGGTATACTTGTCCTGGCAATGCACACAAGACAAGCACATGTTCGCAGGGTTCCTCTCTCTTTTCCCTTGTCGCAAGCAAAGCAAGGATGCGAAGCTTGCTGCTAATGCTTGTCAAAGTAAAAGGACACACAAATGGCATCTAGCTAGTCACTACACGAAAAGTAAAGGGCTGGAAGCAAAGAACTTTGCACCTTTCAAGGAGGAGTTTAAACAAATCACCTAGGTATTTCCTCCGGGCAGTAAACACGTAAAGTTTGGCGTACGTATCTTCCAACCTAGAAGCTAGCTTTGTCCAAGATAATCTCTAATAATTCGTTTGTAACTTCTTCAATCTTCAGTAATCACTCCTTTTTGAACGATATATGATTGGTGGGGTAACTAATATGGACCGAAAACACATATCAGACGGTGCTAGCTTTTTTCCCCTCTATCCTGCCATGCTGGTTGCCCGCGTAGTGGCGGACCCAGCTGAGGGCGACTCGCTATATACATACAAATACAAACTTTACCCATATACCTGTCTAACTAGGGATGTATGTATATCATATCTATATTGTAATGTCACGTAACAATTATGTTCTAATACATAATTCAACACACAAAAGGTACAGAAGAAGTTTGCGACTAAATTACGGCTGGCCGTAATTTTGCCTTTCCGTACGGCGGTGCCATATATGGCAAAAAGTGCAATTATCATATTTATTATATTCCTTTTCCGGCAAGTTGCTAGTTAATGACTGCATGCCGTGTATTTTATTTTTAGCCAACAAGCTGGCTGCTGCTAGATATTTATTACATTATCACTTTCGACATCACCTAACAAGCTAGCAACTACCTAGAGTTGCCAGACAATATTTAGCTTACATTTCAAAAATTACAAAAATTGATACTTTCACCCAAGCAATACAAAACCAAATATAAATTTGTTCATCACACATATCATTCTAGACAACAATGTTTTGCATAGCATCTCAGGCATCTTAGCATAAACAAAAATGTAGGTATCATGTACTACTCCAATAGAAATACATCTCGCTGTACTAAACCTCCTTGTGTTTGTAAGATATATATACTAATGCACCATACATTCCGCATGATATTTTGCATGGTTCTCTTTGTTTCGTTTGGTCCCATGTTGATGCTCGAGACCATCACACCTGTAACTAAAAAAAAAGATTTAGGGTCGCAGCAATTAGATGTCATATAGCATATATAAACTGAAACTTGGTCTACGTAAAATGCATTGAAACATGAGACCCACCATAGCATGTTACTGAAACAAAAAAAAAAATTGCATAACTTTGTAGTTTTTTTGCCTAATCCCGTACACTATTATTGCCTAATTAGTTCGACTAAGTTGCCTACATGCCATGATATAGCAACATACATTTCTAAAATTTCTGAGATAAGTGTATAAGGCTATCTCTTGAGGAGTCTAAAGTGAAGATAACGAGCAACTTTCAAGTGCTGCTCCCACCACCCAAGTTGCTGCTCCCACCCTAAAATGCTTCTACTCCTGCCCAACGGATGCAACCATCCATTTACATTTCTATGTGGACATCAACATTAACAAAAGTACAAGAATCTACTTGAGGGCCAAGGCTTAGGCCTATGATCTAGAAAATTACTTTCAGTGCCTGTCACTTCTATTACTAGGCACCTAGCTGACATGCAAAAGAAAAGTTTAATACATAGTAAATTTTAACATGCATTTTGTTTCAATGTTTCAGTTACTTTTGGGAACCTGAAATATTCTGTCACTTTCAGTATTGAATGTTTCACAACAAATGTGCATTGTGTTAGGCAACAATAGTGTTAGTCATTAAGCAATAATATTGTTATAAATTAGGCAAAATAGTGTGGCTGATAAAGCAATAATAGTGAGACAACCAGAAATGCTGGCCGATATCTCAGGCATGCGGAGAAATGGGTCCACGTATAGGCTAGCAAGGTTAGCTGTAGAGGCGAGATCAGTGAGTGCCTATGTGGCGCCGCTCGGTCGCTCCAAGGAGGACCTGGGATAGTGACTTGGTGAGGAGCACACTGAAAAAAGAAGTACCTAAAAGTGCTAGGGGATGTTCCTGGATCCTCTATTGGTGATGAGCAGGTAATGTTGTAGCGGATTGCATTTTCTTAGGCAATTTAAGTGTCATCCATTGGGCAACAATGTCTTCCTAAATACCAATTTAGCCTATTCTTACTAGTCTAAAAGACAGTCAGCAACAAACCTTATGTGCATTTATGTCCAGATTCGGCCCTAGCTGAGTCACTAGTGCTAGCACGATTTCAGCTAGTAGTTCAAGAAAATAATAAGCTGATTATGGTAGCAATGGCTGCTTTGACTAGAAGATTTTTCTCAGTATTAGAAGTAGCAAACTGTTGTATATGTGATCCAGAAATCAGAAAGAAAGAAAAAGCTAAGTCAATTTCCAGCAACTAAACCTACTGTGCATGTGTGTGTTCTTGTGTGTAAGTTCCTGAGAGAACTGTTGGGGGTTGTTTTCCTTTCAAACACTACATTACACTACAAATAACAGAGCGGTATACACAAGAGAAAAATGACAGATCCAGAAAGTTAGAAACAATTGCCACCAAACTGTGGTGTTTCTAGATATCAATTGCCACCAAACTGTAGTGTTTCTCAACTGTTAAAAAAAGATATTATACTCATTGGGTTGGGGGTATTTTACATTTTAAGTTTGGAGGTTGTTACTGTACTGGAGCATATCAGCCAATCAAAGGAATCTAAAATAATGGAACAGTCGAACAGATGTGGATCTTTGTTTCATTGACAAATATTAATATATGTATTTAACTCAACTAACCTGCTCCTCCACCATAGAACCAGAAATGGATACAATTGCCCAGCATCAAGTATTTAAGTTATTTTAGCTCCAGTCTCACCATTTAATTGCTTGCTTAATTTCCTCAGCATCTGAAATTTTGAAAGATGCTTCATTATAAGTTAATCAAACGAAGAAGATAGTTTTGTACCAGTTATACACAAAAAGTAAAATATCTCGAAGCTACCATATTTTTCTTATAATACTCTAATGAAGATAAAAGAGGACTTCACATCACCAAATAATACCTAACAACTCTAGAAAGCAGAACACTAAACCCTTTTCTATTTCTAAGGTTCCACTTGGAAATACCAGAATACTATATTAATAAAACACAAGGATAGGCTCCAGATCCAAGTGCACAGGAAAGTTGAAGGTCCTAGTGTCTGAAATGCACAAGAAATGCTGTCATAGCCATAAATGACCAAGGAGAAAACGAAATTGGAGTTGATTTTTAGATTCCTAAGTAACTCCTTTGAAATCAAAAGAAAAGAAACTATCATATGAACATGTGCTGACTATATCCCAAAAGTTCAGATAGTACTCATTACATATGCAACCAGCCAACCAATCATTTCTCTAGTTTATGTAGTGTGCACATTTACCATAAACCTAACCTGGTATCCGACAGAAACAACATAAAGTGCACATTTACCATAAACCTAACCTCCATTAGGCAACAATGGCAACAATATGTTCTAAAATAGGCAATTTATGTATTCTAAAAAAGTAAGTACAGTATTTGTGTTCATTTGCAAGTTTGCAGCCCATAGCCCCATCGTCACCCTCAACCCCGGTTTAATGACTGAAGAAAAAAAAAAAAAGGAAACCCTGAATTCAAGAATCAAGATATTTGTGTCATCCGGTGGCTTGACAGGATAAAACAGCATATATTTAAGATGGTAACCCTGAATTCAAGAATCAAGATAATGGAAATACCTCTCCCTCTATAGTCAGGGCAGTTGAATGAAGCCTGTAGCAACAATGTCAACCTGCAAGTAATATGTATGCAACAAGTGAGTTTCTACAACCCATAGAGAATGTGTGCTTCATATGTCAGCGTGACCAAATGATTTTTTTCCCTACTAGTTCAGAAAATAATCTCAAGTGGCTATGTTCACATATGAACAATGAAGCTAACATTAGCTTTAACCAGATACATCAACTGCCTTAAGTCCAAATAATATAGGCTTTACAAAAATTGCTATCGATACTCTAGCTCCAAATACTCCATGCCGTGCAAAAATATTCTGCAACAAATCTATAAGGTAGAAATAACCCTTGCAATGGAGATCGACATCTTTGAAGAAGTCAATGCACACACGAAGCCAACAATGGTTGAGCTCGGCCTCACAAGTCACAGGTGCTCGAACCATGGCATAGAAAGTTGATCCCAATAATGAGCAGCAGATCCCTCTAACAAGAGCCCTCTTCCATGGCAAGGAACTAGATCCAGGACAGAGGAGCTACGCCCCCAACATAAAGAGCCCATTTCCCGGTCCAATCACGCTAGATCAAATAGGGGGGAAATCTCGTGAAGCAGATTGTAGGTAGATGAATGGAATCGATTGAAAAGCATAATAAATGAACTCACGTCATGTACCTCGAGGAAAAGGATGAGCGGAGGGGCTGCTGTCCACGGGAACGCCTAAACCTGTGCTCTGCTCGGATCACCGCGGTGCTGCAGGTGCTCGCGTCGCCCCCATCTGACTTCACCTGTCTAGCGACCTGCGCCCCTATCTAGCCCGTTCGAATCATCGAGCGCTTCCTAGCAGAGCACGCGCGGCTTGAAAAATCGAAGAAAATCGACCAAATCAAAAGGGATTGACGACCTTCAGTGGGGAATCCATGGAGAACGAAGGGAGATCCAGTTCCTCGGCCGGTGGCGGGCCTCCGGGCGCGCCCCTAACCAGCGGGCGCAGCCGTCCGTGGCTGGAAGGTGAAGTCGGTGGCTGGAAGATGAAGCCGGTGGCTGGCAGGCGGAGTAGCTGAGCAGAACTGACGAAGGTTGCCCTAGGCGCCTGGTTGCCGGCCGCTGTTGGGGCGGGCGGCGGGCGGCATCGGCGCAGCGCAGCGCGGCGTAGAACGAACTCGCTGTGGAGAACCACGAGGGGAGGAAGACAGAGAAACACTAGAGAGCGAACTGAGGAACGGAGACTAGGGGAACCGGAACAACGTGCGACCTCTCTGTATACTGGACCATCGTGTCCTTCGGATCCTCAACCGACGATGGATGCAGACGAATTTACGGCCGGCCGACATGAAGTCATTACCAAAACATAATTACCTTTCGCAAGAAGAACACATAAGAAGATTTTTTGTTCTATAGTCCAGATAATTTACCATACAACAAATGATAAAAAAAAAAAAACATAAACAAACTGTAATTAAAATTAATGAGTAAGTGACAAGTGAGGGAATATGTAAAAAAAAAATGTCAAACATGGTAGGAAAACATACCGTACCTAACAAGAATTGATTTCGCTAGTCAGATATCAATCTCTATCTATTTAGTTGACCAACAATTGGCAATGGATAATGTATTAATGGCAGCACCTATTTTCTTTTACCACTTCCAGCTCAATGGAGTTGCCGGGCCACCGCCGCCGCTCGCTGGCTGCCAGCGTGGGGGCTAGGGGCTACCGGGTTAGCAGTCCTCTAGGGGCCAGGCACAGGGGAGCCGGGGAGGGAGGCAGGGGAGCATGGTCGGCCTGCCGGTCTGGAGCAGTGGATGCCGCGAGTTGGATTGGAGCGCCGCCGCCGACCTCCTGAGCTGCCATGGGGAGGGATTGAGCGAGCAGCGAAGGATTCGCTGAGCAAATGTGCGTGCGCCGCTGGTCATTATGGGCCCAATAGTTCATAATAGGAAGCCCAATAGTTCTATTCATTATGGGCCAGGAGAACTGTTGAAATTGAGCTCATAGCCCATTTAAAGTTCAGGAAGACCAACAGCAGTTTAATTCTCTATATATGGGCCAGTAGTATCTCGCACGTTGAAATTCGAATGACTTCAATTCAATAACAAATAAATATGTAGTATATCATTTAACCCCCTTACCCCTTAGCATATTCAACCACAAGGAAAAATAGTTCGCAATATTTTTGCTAACTCATTTCCATTTCATTCTCATGTATCAACATTGTGCCAATAATTTAAATTTCGTCAAACAAGATTTCATGTTCATGTTTCTAAACAAGAAGCAAAATAATATTTTGTGCAATAAAATGATATTTCTTTGGATCTGGTGGTATCTAGATAGTAGGTCCAATACAAGTTAGCACCAATTGAATAACTAGATTGTTAACCAAAAAATGTTGCAACCAAATTCATCTTTTTAGGCCAAGTTGTCACATGTTCATGTTATTTGTGTAGTCGTTAAAGTCACTTGAACTTATATGTAGTATGAGTCATCACCGTAGTACGAGTAGCTCGATCTATCGTTGGAGTCTTGTTTTCCTAGAACAAGTAAGCCGTCCGTGCCCGAAGCTAGCTGGCCTTCCGGAACGCCGAGATCGCCGGCTGCGGATCGACGTAGTTCCCCGCCAGGACCTCCGGTTAATTGCCACCGTCGTTGACGGTGACGTACACGGGCCCGCAGGGATCCTCCCTCCCGGCGAGCACGCGCCGGAACCGCTCGTGCGCGTGGACGTGCTCCTCGCGAACGCCACGCCGCTGGCGCGCCGCGCGTCACATGAAAGAGGGGACCCCATGGCGTCGCGCATGGCGTCGCCGTCCCTGCAGTGCGCGTCCTTGCTGCTGTACCTGTACCACTGCGCGTGCACCAGACCAGCGCCACTACGAACACCATCCGTCGCCGGCCCTCTCCTCTACAAGGCGATTCTGCCTGCTGGCTTCATGGGGCCTACTGGGCCGAACTCACATCCACTCCCGTCCGACGTATTTCTTGTTGGGCCGTGCAGGCGATCTCATAGAGTGGCGCCGGTCACGCGTGCTGCGTTGGTCGACTCGCGTGTGCGTGTTTTTTTGTTTGTAGTGGACACCAAGCAGATTTGTGGTGTGGGTGTGGCTCAAGATAACAAAAACAAGGGCATTTTTGTCTAGCCAATAATGTATTATTATATTAGCTAGAATTCAAACACGGATGACAAATTTTAGTTTGCCTAAAGTATATGTGCCTAAGAGCATCTCTAACAACCATTACCTGCTTATTTTACCTATCCTATATTTAGGTAGTGAGGGAAAAAAATTCACTCCAACAGACTACCTAATTGACTACCTACTTTTGTTGCCTACCTAAATCTTCCCCTTTTCTACCTATTCCGTTGGGCCAACAACTGGGCAGCTAAAATTTTTTTCGTGGTCCCTCACCCACGCGAGATTCCCCGCGACGCCCGACTCCATCCCCCGGCCTTCTGGCGCCGCTCGACGAGGCCCTGGCGGGCTCCTTCCCACGCGCTGCCCACCGCGGCGCTCCTCCCCGGCACAAGATCCCCCGTCGGCGTCCCATATCGGGTGGGATCGGGCGCTACGCCATGGCCGCGGGCATGGCGGCGAGCTCACCGGCGGCACTTCTCTCGGCGTTCCTCCTGGTCACTCCCCATCGGAACGCTCTTCCCCACCGCCGGCGCTCGTCCCCTCGGCGGGAGCATGATGGCGCTCGAGGTTCCAAAGAAGGTGCCCAATCCCGTATGCGAGCATCGGCCGAGTCCCTCTACTCTTGGACCTTGGACCTTGGACCTCGGCCAGACCTCTGCTCTTGGACCTTGGCCAAACCTCCGAGCAAGGCACAATGCCCTGCGGCCATCAGGACATTCAGGGCGGAGGTACTCGCCAACGCGCAACCAACACACAAATGACATTGAGGTGTTTCTTTTGGTTGAGACATTAATGTGGCTACACCTCTTTTTGGCGTCGAGCCCCAATATAGGGTTGTCTAGACTGGACAAACAAATATATATTGTCTAGACTGGACTGCTCTTATTCTGTGATCTTGCACCACATCACTAATCCGGTTATGTGTTTGTTTCCCCCTTCATGATCCGTGCCCACTGCAACAAACTCACGCACACACAGGCCGGCCGGCGCAGCACGCACTTGACCGCCCCCACTCTGTCAGATATACAAAGACTTCTGCAAACAAGTCACATGCACCAACCCAAAGTCAACGATTAAAAGTCAGAAAGCCAGATTATTTTTCGTATCTGAAATAACCACGTCGGATACGTTCATTCATCACAGCTTATTAATTCATGGAGCTGTGCCTGCGCTGCGCAGGCTTGTTCTCGTTTTGCTTATTTATACTCGTGACCAGTGGCCAGTCCACTCCCTACTCCACTACTCCCGATTTTTTTGAGCTAGAACAATCTGCTCAGATTCAGACGAGACCTTGCATTCTGAGGTTTTTCTCACCATGGCAATGGGAGGAAGAAGCATGGCGCTGGCGCTCCTCGCCATCCTTGGCACCTCTGCAGCCCTGTTCGTCACCCCGGTGTGCCTCGCCGTGACGTCGCCGTACGTGCGGCCGGCGCCGAGGGAGACGCTGTCCCTGCTCCAGAACGCAGACCGCGACGACGCCGGCGGCCAGACGCCGCAGCAGGTACGCGTTAATTATCTGTATGTAGTATGTGTATGAGGTTGCCATACCTCGATCTTGTTCTTCTCAAAGTACATGCATGGCGGCGGCGGCCTTTGATTCCGCCGAGCCAAACCTGACCTGGTTATCAAATTCTGAATAACCACGAACGTCCTTATTAGCACCACAAATCCGGCAGCGTACAGTGATTTCTCGTTTTTGAGCATTTCGTTCCGTGGTTTGCTGTGTAAAATTAAAGAAAAAAAGCATTTTGTTTTTGTATAGAAGTTTTGAGCATTTATTTGTGCTACGAAGGGATTATACATATGCCATTCAAGGTCCCTGTTTGGATCACCAACAATTTGCCGTTGTTTGATTTCATTTCACAAGGAATCGATCGAGCTGCTTTGGTGGGGTTTCTTGCTTTCCCATTCATCCACATCCTTTTTCAGACTTTCTGATATGATGTCGGCATACGTGACATACGCGGTTTTGGCAAGTGCGACTTTGGTGTTTCGAGTGCGGTTAATCTAATCATGTGAGCCATGCAAACCAACTTTAGGCTAGTGCATCGGTCACGGCAATAATCTTGCTGCATTATTATTGATCCAATTCTTCATCTTTTCCTGACTGCCGTGTGTGTGACTCTTGTCTGCATACACATGTGGCAAAAGTCTGATATGGTCTGACATCGTCATTTCAAATATATTTCAGGTGCATATATCAATTGTCGGGCCTGACAAGATGAGGGTGACGTGGATCACCAAGGACGACGCGCCGGCGATCGTCCAGTACGGCACGTCGTCCGGCCAGTACCCGTTCTCCGCCACCGGAAGCACGACGACATACTCCTACGTCCTCTACCACTCCGGCAAGATCCACGACGCCGTCATCGGGCCACTGCGTCCCAGCACGACCTACTACTACCGCTGCAGCTCCAGCTCCTCTCGCGAGTTCTCCCTCCGCACGCCGCCGGCCACCCTCCCCATCAACTTCGTCATAGTCGGTAAGCTTCATATTATTACGTGCGTTCCCAAGCTTAGCTCGCCTCGATCGATCATGGCGTGTTTCTTGATGGACGACATGGCATGACACCGATGGCTATGTGCCATTGCAGGTGACCTTGGGCAGACGGGATGGACAGCATCCACACTAAATGTTAGCACCCCAGCTAACCCCAGTGGGCCGCGCCAGAGCCACCGTGAGAAGAAGCCCAACAAGAAGGTGATGGGAAGCGATTGGGCCTGATCTGTTGGTGCCTGTGTGCACGAAGGGCTTCGGCCATGTATCCTTAAATAGATCAGGTAGTGAGCGTGGAGAGGTAGCTATTGTGTAACAAACATTCTGAACTCGCTAATCATTCATCGTCGCGCCACCCTCGTCCTCTCGCGCGTCTTTGTTCGTCTACTTTTCCCCAAATTTCTCTGCCGATTCCCCAATTCTTCCTACCCCCAATTCCATGTCGCTAACAGTGGTATCGGAGACACCGTTCCTCCGGCCTTGATTCCGCGTATCCCATCGATTGATTGAACAACCGAATTTGGTTGGCTTGATCTGGTTCTAGCAGCGTGCTGTTGGAACTCGGGTCGCTGTAATTCCGATTCAAGTTCGATCGATTTGTGGAGCGGACGAGTCTGGATCCACCCAACCCTAGCCCCCTACCACACCACCACTTCACCCGCCGCCAGCACCGATTGGGCGTCATGAATCCGGAGACTACGTTCATCGTCGAGGAGATGCAGCGCATCTCCGCCGAGCAGGACACGAAGTGGGAGCGGCGTCTCTCCGAGCAGGAGAAGCTCTTCGCCGAGACGGAGGAGCGCTGCGGCCGAGCCGGATCCACGAGATGGAGCAGGCACAGGGCAAGCGCGTCGCCGTCCTCGAACTCGACTCCGTCAAGAGCGACGTCCGCCTCACCAAGGTTGAGGACCTCATCAACAACATCGATCTGGAGGTGAAGAAGCTATCCTTTGGATGGGAGCGCGCCAGCATCACCAACCCATCGGATCCTACCGGGGTGTTCGCGCCGTCCCCGAGCGCGGTTCCACGCCCATCTGTGGAGCTCACCGTCTCATCGCCCGTCGTTGGGCAACCGTCTGCGCTTCGTAACCGGGAGAATGGATTTGGGTCGGTCACCACCCTACTCCATTCCCCGGTCAAGGGTGAGCACACCAATCCTCAATCGCAGCAGTCTCCCTTTGAGTTTCAGCCCCACCCTGTTCGCCATTCTGAGATGCACCCATTCACTTCTAGTTCCCATCAGCACTCTAGTTCCAAAATTCCTAAAATCGATTTTCCTACTTTTGATGGTGATCAGCCTAAGTTGTGGTTGAGTAATTGCATGGATTATTTTACCTTGTACCATGTGGAGTCCAATGAGTGGGTTAGAGTCGCTCGCATGCATTTCCATTCAGCTGCCAAACGCTGGTACAATTCAGTTGCTACACAGATGCAGGGAATGGGTTGGGATCGCTTTGCCGAGTCGGTCTTAGCTAGGTTTGGACAGGACCACCATGAGTTCTTTATTGCGTCACTTGTCCGTTCATTCACCACTTTGGGACGATCCAGGATTACATTGACAAATTTGCTGCAATCATAGACCAGCTGGGTGCATATCACGAGACCACCGATCCCTTGTTGTTCACCATGCATTTCTTAGATGGCCTTAAGGATTACATTCGCATTCCAGTGTCCTTACAACGTCCACCAAATTGGGATACTGCCTGCGTCCTTGCCCTGCTGCAGGAGAATCTGGTGGCCTCTCGGAAACAGGAGGTGCAGAGGTGGGATGTTGCCACAGGAGTTAAGCCGTTTCCACGGCACACTATTGCTCCTGCGCCCCCACCTCCGCGTTACGACAAGCCCGGCGGAGCTCTGGAACCCAGGGCACCATTAGCCCCCGGATTACATTCGGCCTGAAGAACGTTGGGCGTCTCTCGAGGGGGCTACCAGCGCGCACAAGGTCTCTGTTATCGTTGTGGTGAGAAGTGGACCAGAGATCATCGCTGCAATCAAGCTGTGCAACTGCATGCAATGGAAGAGGTGTTGGCAGTTTTCTCTCCTGAAGATGAGGGTGAACCAATGGATATTGATTCAGGAGAAGTCATTGATGAAATTAATATGATGCTCTCTGCAGCTGCTGTGACAAGCTCTCATAAGCCTTGCACCATTAACTTTGAAGGTGTGGTAGGAGGAGTTCCAGTCAGGATTCTGTTGGATTCAGGAAGCACTCACACATTCCTCAGTTCTGCTGTGGCAGTTCAATTTACTGGTGTTCAACAGCTCAGTCCACCTCTGCAGGTTAAGGTGGCTAATGGTGCCACTCTGTTATGCTCTCAGGTGTTACCCCAGGCTCCTTGGTCCATTCAAGGTACCCACTTCCAGACTGACCTCAAGATTCTACCACTACCTACTCATGATATGATTTTGGGTATGGACTGGTTGTCTGCACATAGCCCTATGAAGATTCATTGGTCACATCAGTGGGTGCAAATTCCACATGAACAAGGAACAATTCAGTTGAATGGTGTACTGTCCACCTTACCTCCTGGTGCATTGATTCAGTTACTTGAGCCAGAATCACCTACTTCTGTGACCTTGCCTGACGTACCTCCTGCTGTTCAGCAAGTGCTCTGTGATTACATAGATCTCTTTGCGTCACCAAGTCAGTTACCTCCATCTAGGAACTGTGACCATGAGATTCCTCTGCAACCAGGGGCTAGTCCGGTGTTTTCGGGCCATACAGATTTACTCCAGCAATAAAGGATGAGATAGAAAAGCAAGTTAAAGAAATGATGGATGCAGGACTGATTCAGAAAAGTGTGAGTCCCTTCTCTTCTCCAGTCCTTTTGGTCAAAAAGAAGGACAAGACCTGGAGGTTTTGTGTGGATTACCGCCAGCTTAACTCTATCACTCTTAAGAGCAAATACCCAGTTCCTATTATTGATGAGCTCCTCGATGAACTGGGCCACTCTTCCTGGTTTACTAAGTTGGATCTACGCTCTGGATTCCATCAAATCCATTTGAAGCCCGGTGAAGAGTTCAAAACAGCGTTTCAGACGCACTTTGGGCAATTTGAATTTGCGGTGATGCCCTTTGGATTGACTGGCGCTCCTGGCACGTTTCAGGCAGCAATGAATGCAACCCTGGCACCCTTTCTTCGTAAGTTTGTATTGGTCTTCTTTGACGATATCTTGATCTACACCGATCCTTCGAGGAGCATATGCAAAGACATACAGCGGTGTTTCAGCGATTCGCGGTCTCATCGATGGGCGAAGATGAGCAAGTGTGAGTTCGCTCGGCGCAGTATCAGTTACCTTGGCCACGTCATCTCCTCCGAAGGTGTTGCCACAGACCCTGACAAGATTCAAGCAGTCTCTTCTTGGCCCACTCCATCTTGTGTTCGCGATGTGCGCAGTTTTCTGGGGCTTGCAGGCTATTATCGGAAATTCGTCAGAAACTTCGGCATCCTTGCTCGACCCCGATCGATCTCTTGCGCAAACACACCTTGTTTGTTTGGACATCGGCTCATGATGCAAGCATTCCAAGCACTCAAACAAGCTCTCACTTCAACACCGGTCCTCGCATTACCAAACTTCCAACGCCCATTCTGCATTGAGACAGATGCAAGCGGTTCTGGCATTGGGGCAGTTCTTCACCAGGATGGGCACCCCCTAGCATACATCAGTCGTGCTTTGGGCCCCAAGTCACAAGGTTTGAGCACCTATGAGAAGGAGTACCTCGCGATTGCTCATGGCGACAAAGATTGGAGACAAGTATCTTGGTTTGCGAATTCACCATCTTTACAGATCAGAAGAGTTTGGTCCAGCTCACTGATCAACGTCTGCATACCATTTGGCAACAAAAGCTTTTCTCTAAGTTGCTCGGACGCCGAGACCGAATCGTGTACAAGCCCGGATCATCTAACCGTGCTGCAGATGCCTTGTCACGCAAGATCCATGATCCTTCTACTTGTCTGCAGCCGATGGTTATTCCTCGATGGATTCAGGAGGTTGTGGCCAGTTATGAGGGTGATAAAAGCTGTCAGTCTAAGATTGCTCAGTTGGCCATTGACATGTCTGCAGTTCCCAACTTTACACTGCGTGATGGTGTTCTGCGTTATAAGGACCGTATTTGGATTGGTGCTAACCAGGAATTGCAACACAAAGTCCTTTCAGCTTGTCATTCCAGTGCCTTGGGCGGTCACTTTCGGGATTTCCGGCTACTTACAAAGAGACTCAAGCAGGTACCATTTGCCTGGGTAGGCATGAAGTCTGCTGTTCGCCAATATGTCAGTTCTTGTCTCACATGTCAGCGAGCCAAACCAGATCGGGCACGTCTCCCAGGTTTGCTGCAACCCTTGCCTGTTCCTTCGTCAGCTTGGGATCACATATCCATGGATTTTGTTGAAGGCTTGCCACAATCCAAAAATGCCAACTGTATTCTAGTGGTGGTTGATTCATTCACCAAGTATGGCCACTTCCTGCCATTATCTCACCCTTTTACTGCAGCAACTGTCGCCCGTTTGTTCCTGGACAACATCTATCGCCTGCATGGTATGCCTTCATACATCGTTTCTGATCGTGACCGTATCTTCAACAGCACTCTATGGTCTGAGTTGTTCGAGTTGGCTGGAGTACAACTGAACATGAGCTCTGGGTACCATCCCGAATCTGACGGTCAAACCGAACGATTGAATCAGACTATGGAAACATTCTTGCGTTGCTTTGTTAATGCATGCCCCACCAAGTGGTCCTCCTGGCTGTCCTTAGCAGAGTTTTGGTACAACACTACTGTCCATTCTGCCATCGGTTGCTCCCCGTTTGCAGCCCTCTATGGCTATCCTCCGCGGCATTTTGGGATAACAGACTTTGGACAATCGTCTCTAACAAAGAGCTATCCGAGTGGCTGGAAGGTCGTAATGTCATGCAAGAGCTGATCCAGCAACACCTGTCTCGAGCCAAGGAGCGCATGAAGCGTCAAGCCGATAAGTCTCGCACTGAACGCCATTTCGGGTGGGCGATAAGGTGTTCGTCAAGCTCCAACCTTATGTTCGGGACGATTTGTTGCTCATCGGTCCAACCGAAGCTGTCCTTCAAGTATTATGGACCATTTGAGATCGTTGCTAAAGTGGGCACCGTTGCTTATACGATTGACTTACCCAGCTTCATCTGCAGTCCACCCGACATTCCATGTTTCACAACTGAAGGCAGCTATACTCCCAGGTACCTCTGTCTCACCTCAATTCCCCTCGATGTGGAGTTACCTCGCGTGCCGATTGCGATCCTACAGCGTCGCATTGCTGCTGATGCTTACGGGTGAACAAGTTCTGATTCATTGGTCGGGTTGGCCCAAGAGCATGGCAACTTGGGAATCTTGGGAGTCTATTCGCCAAGCTTTTTCCTCGTGCAGCTGCTTGGGGACAAGCAGCTTCTCAAGCGCCGGGATTGTTAGCACCCCCAGCTAACCCCATGGGCAGCGCCAGAGCCACCGTGAGAAGAAGCCCAACAAGAAGGTGATGGGAAGCGATTGGGCCTGATCTGTTGGTGCCTGTGTGCACGAAGGGCTTCGGCCATGTATCCTTAAATAGATCAGGTAGTGAGCGTGGAGAGGTAGCTATTGTGTAACAAACATTCTGAACTCGCTAATCATTCATCGTCGCGCCACCCTCGTCCTCTCGCGTGCTGTTCGTCTACTTTTCCCCAAATTTCTCTGCCGATTCCCCAATTCTTCCTACCCCCAATTCCATGCTGCTAACACTAAAGCACATCGCGGCGACGGACTGCGACATGCTGCTCCTCCCCGGCGACCTCTCATACGCCGACTTCATCCAGCAACGTTGGGACTCGTTCGGCCGCCTCGTGGAGCCGCTGGCGAGCGCGCGTCCATGGATGGTAACAGAGGGCAACCACGACGTGGAGAGACTGCCGGTCATGGAGCCTGAGCCCTTCCGCGCCTACAACGCGCGGTGGCGCATGCCTTACGACGCCGTCGCGGGCGCGCCGCCGTCAGGCGACAACCTCTACTACTCCTTCGACGTGGCCGGCGGCGCGGTGCACGTCCTCATGCTGGGCTCCTACGCCGACCACTCCGCCGGCAGCGCGCAGCACCGGTGGCTCCAGCGCGACCTGGCCGCCGTCGACCGGCGCCGGACGGCGTTCGTGGTCGCGCTGGTGCACGCGCCGTGGTACAGTAGCAATGACGCGCACCGTGGGGACGGTGACGCCATGCGTGATGCCATGGAGCCCCCTCCTGATGATGCGCGGCGTGGACGCCGTGTTCGCCGGGCACGTCCACGCGTACGAGCGGTTTGGGCGCGTGCGCGCCGGGAAGGAGGATCCGTGTGGGCCTGTGTATGTCACCGTCGGCGACGGTGGGAACCGGAGGGCCTGGCCGGGAAGTACGTCGACCCGCAGCCGGCGATCTCGGCGTTCCGGGAGGCTAGCTTTGGGCACGGACGGCTTCAGGTGGTGAACGCTACGCATGCGCTTTGGGCCTGGCACCGGAATGACAACGATGATGCGGTGGTCGCCGATCAGGTCTGGATTACAAGCCTTGCGGCCAACCCAGCTTGCAACAGAAACATGTTGAACAGGATCAAGATGTGACTAGCTCAGAACACCGATGAAAGACTTGTACTGGCACTGCAAATTAGTTAGTAAATTCATGGCTTGGTTGTTCTCCACAAAAAGAAAATTTCATTCATAATTCTGGCACCGAATCTTCATTACTAAATTCTTGGCTTGTCTGTTCCAGTAGTCATGGTTGCAGTTACTGAACAAAACACTCCGGTGGGTGGGTACTAGTGAACTATCGCTATTACTGCTTTCAGAAAAACAAAGAACTATCTCTATTACTAGCAGTTGCTTTTCCTTTTCTGCATTGGTGAAAGACACACCTTTTCTTTCACCTACTCTGTCTCTCAGATATTGTCAGCATAATGAGAAACTCAAATAGTCTCTGTTCTGACAGCGCCACTAAAGCGACACTCTGCATTCGACTACTAAAGCACCAACTTGTCTTGCTCCTCCAAGATTCTAGCAAATGTGGTACACAATATAAAGATTCATTTGCCTAAACAAGAGAAGACTAAATTGCAGAAAATAGTGGGTCTTAGCATCAAGTTAGCACATAGATAAACCCAAAATTTATCACTTCACGTCTGTCAGTTTTGATACAGGTTATCAGCTTTTTTCATTCCAGAGTACGTACAGAAACTATAATGCAAGCAAGCCCTATGTACTACGTCGTACAAAAACTATTATGCCCACTTGATTCCCTTCTAGTCTAATTTTATAGCTCAATTTTCTGAAGTCATTGTCTAGGCCATTTTGCTAATAATGGTGCCTGAGCTGCTTCCTCATCGGTGCTGTCTGAAACAATAGCTTCTGTCCGTTTGCCATTGCTTCCTGGGTTAAGCATCCAAGCAAGACAAATGGATATTACCTGTAAAAACATTTAGAATTTGAGGAAAAACAATTCAGTACTGTTTCTAGTTGCAATTATAGCCCCTGTATAACCATTTTCTATCACCCTGACCCTGAGAGGAAGAGAACTGACCAAAAAGAAACTAGCCACAATAAAGCTGAAACCTTTGCAATTGAAGGGTGCTTCCTCTGAAATGAAGTAAGCTGAAACAGAGGAGGAAATGATAAGAGATAAAAAAAATTATATGTATAAATCATTGTGCATGTTGCACAAATATTTGAAAATTTTCAGTTTCATACTAGAAAGTGAATTGCTTACAGGTCAGTGGACTCATAAATAGAGGTGCCAACAGATTTGCTACAGACTGAACGGTTTCAATAAAACCTTGAGCTTTTCCCTGTAAAGATAATACAAAGAGACAACGGCGTCTACGGTTAGGAGCTTAGAAATTAGTAAATAATAAAGCCTGGGAGTTTGTACATGTACCTGGTCAGTTGAATGTACTTCACCGGAAATGATCGCATATATCTGCAGAATTGCATATTTTTCATGAAAACAAAACTATGACAACAACTGGAATGTACTAACATATAAAAGCTGTATTTTTTTCTGAAACATATTTCAGACACTGGCACTTTAGAGTACATATTGAATTGTGAAAACTTGAAGTCGTAGTGCAAACAGGACAAATATGAATATTGACTTACTACTTTTTTTTATATATAAGTCGACAGGAGGGGGAGAGAGTCCCCCACCTGAGTTATATTGATAAATTGGCTCTCAAAGCCTAGTGTTTGAATACATTGTTTACAGAAACGCCTAAAGTTTGAATACATTGTTTACATAACCGAGCTTGACTTACTGCTGGTTTGGCCAGAACATAGATGATACCCAATAAAAGAGCTGAAATACGGAACCTGCAGGGTAGATACAAGGTTAATGGACAAAGCTTTTTTGTAACTGTACCAAATGGTATCTCCATCAGTATGCGATAATGTTTCTTAGAACAACCATTAGTTGAGGTTCATTAATGAAAGTTAAAATCAGTTTATGACTTCAGTAAATTTGATTGGATACATACCCACGAAGCCCATGCAACACCATAAAGCATAGCCTGAAAAAGATTTTCCCAGAAATCAATAGATCAGTATTATCAAAATAGTGTACCTGAAATTAGTAAAAGCAAAGTACAAAATCTAGTTATTACTTACATAAGCAATGGATGCAAGTATTGAAATGCATAAGACACCTTTTTCACCAATTATGTGGCTAAGAAAGGGGAGGACCAGAATCTGCAGTATGAAAAATGTGTCATACATCTACAATTAGTTAAATTGATAATTGGTAGGCTATGCAACATGTATATGTACTTTAGTTGGTATAGAAAAAAAAATCATGAAAGAGCACCAGTGAAAAGATTGAACCAACGCCGACCACCATTAGAATTTCCGAGAACTGATCCTTATCAAAGCGAATACGGACTTTAGGTAATACTGAAAAAGAAAAGATAATTAAAGTTCCCTATATTTTTTTTACAATATATCATAAAAAACATAAGTGAGACAAGCAATTACCATTAAAATGTCGGAAATGCCAATCATGCCCAATTTATAAAAGAAGGCAACATATGATATTCTCCTAAGTGTTTCACTACAACATAGGAAGACAAGAAATCAAAAGGAATGACATTTTGTAGAAGTTGAAATAAAGGCATTCTTTCATAAAAAAAGGAAATATGCAAACTTTTGCTACAACTATTAGGATGTGGAAGCGGAAGAATGTTCCTCAAATTGTGATAGAAAAACGTTAATTTTGATAATTAAGAACTCATATAGTACTTTATACATTCTAAATTTATTTTCCATACTACTCCTTTTGTTCAAGAAAAAAATATTTTTAAAATTGTTGAAAACCCCTAAACTAGCTAGCAAAATATGCATGAAGCACACAATGTTATTTAGATTTATAAAAGTAAACAAATATAGGTATAATCCACATTTTCCATCATGAACAACGAGGGGGAAGCCCTGAATATATTTTTACATAAATTTCATTGTCCATCATGAATTCCTTAATCATTTAACTTTCATGATTTACGAATCATTTTTTACATGAATTTCAATACACAAGGTTTACCTGTTTTTCACTATGCTAATGTTCTCCTTGATAGATTCCCAACGTTCTTGTGGTAACTTGACAAGCAAAGATGGCACAGACAAATGCTGAGAAGATGTAGAAGAAGCTCTTTGAACTGTCTCAACCAAATATGTGTTCATGTAGAGGATAGAACAGATCAACAAGACAATCGAGACCTAATAAACCACAGTGAAGCACTCATAAGATTTAATGTTAGCAAAGAAAATTTTTATAGATTTATGTTGTGATGCAACTATAAGTAGCATTAACTAACTATACCTCAAAAATCCACCTCTCAGGCAGGAACCTTGAAAAGACGCTCCCCAGAGTGTGCGCGGCCGAGAAAATTCCAGTCAGTGTGCCAAAGGCAGCTGCCCTCCTTGATGGTTCAACAGTATCGGCCTAATTTAGCATAATATTTAATATAACCCTTAATCACTATCTGTTATTCACAAAGCACCAAATTTGGATTCTTATACTGTATCTACGTCCTGAAATTACTTAAAGAAATGCCACAATTTAAGGAGGAATATAAGCAGGGCCCCTAAGGCAGATCAGGCCTGCCTGAGCCAATCATGAATGACAGGGTATGCATGACAGGGGAGACTAGGATGCAGTATTCTCACCGTGTAAGCAATAGCAAGGCAGAAAATGGTTCCTTGGCCAATCATGAATGACAGGGTACGCAGAACAAGGTAGACATACACAGCAGTCCTCGAATTGTTGAATGCAACCACAGCTGCAATCAGCATGAGCAACAAAAAGTTAGTATCCAATGCAGATGGACTACCAAAATGCCCACATTTTTTTACATATTTTTCAATTAGGCAATGCTCAGGTAGTCCTTTTACCTACTAGGAGGTAATATCTTAAATCGATCTGGACCGTTAATTATTTACAGTTTAATAAATTACTAAATAAAATAAATACAAGAAAAAGGAAAAACAGAAAAGTCGGCATCCCTCTATTACGGGAGGCAGTCCTCTCCCGCCGCATGCCCGCATGCCCCGCCCTCCTTCCAAACGCGCCCGGGACTTGTTGTCAAAAAAAAAACGCGCCCGGGACGGGGGAGAACAGCGCCGATTGAACAAATCACGGAGAGCGTGCTGCATTTATTATTATTTTTTTTTGCGTGTAACAGGTTATGTTGCGTGATGGGCTTGGGTCTTCTAAGCTGAAATTTGACATGTTAACTTAGGCCCATTGTAATAAAAAAATGTCCATCTAATATCAATTCCGTAAAAATTGAATTTCAAATTTGAAAAATTCAAATATAGTATTGCATGACAAGATGGTTTCAAATAAAAAACTTATCAACTACAAAGTTTCATTTCTTCTCAGGATCAATGTTTATTTTAGTTGTTTCTCCATCCTAGGTCTTTTTAAAAAAACAAATTTTGAATGCTAAAAATTCAAACTTATTTTGCATGACAAGATGATTTAAATAAAAATCTTGTCAACTACAATGTTTCATATCTTCTGATGACCTACAATGTGTTTTTTTGTCATTTGTTCATCTCACATAGTGTTAGTCACATTGTTCACAAACCTTATATCTCTCTTTAGTAGTTTCATAAACTCTATGAGAGATATTTAGATTTTGTGAACCATGCTACTATTACTTTGTGAAATGACCAAAATAAAAATTGTACATCTTGATGAGTTGTACAAGTTCTATGTTTATGACTTTTAAAATGACATCATTTAGTGTTCTGAAATGACGTCAAAGTTGTCATTTTTAAAATTCAAATTTCGAAATGTTCAAAAAAATATGCATGACACACCTTTCCCCAAAAAAACCAGACATGCTAATGTGCATGACACACCTTTCAAAAAAAAAAAAAAAAAAAAACAGATACGCTAATGTTCACAAAAATGTGCAAGACACACCTTTCCCAAAAATGTTCACACCCCCCACAAAAAAAAAGAGATCGTCGATGACACTTCCAAACCTGCTAACACGCACACGATATCGTGCATGACACACCACGTAAGACACGCAAATCAAGTCACAGGATTACTAAATAAATTAACAAATTGAAAAAAAAAAAAAAACTGCATCCTCTTTTCACCGGATTACATCCCGGCGGCTATCAATCAAATCTAATCACGTGAAAATGCCAGCTTTATTTTGCATTGTCCGAATTTGTATGAATTCAAATTAAAATCAATAAATAGTACTATCCGAATTTGAATCCACACATATTAATTCTATACCCCCCCACCCACCCATCTTAGAAAACAATTTCCTACCATAGTGTTTTTTGAGATTCAAATGTCATCACCGTTTGCAATATGGAACCGCATCTACAGATTGTGCATGCGCGCATGCATGCTAAAATCTAAAAAACAATATATGAAAATCTTTCCTTATTTACATCATTTTATAAATTAAAAATTTAGTAAATACTATTACCTCTTAGGAGGTAATAGATGATCGTGACCGTTAGATCGAAATAAATGGGACGGTCCACGGTCATTTGGGAGTACCGTGAACAATTGACTTTTCAATTACCGAATGGGATGATGGAAGTGGACGCAGTGAGAAGAATGAGAGGCTTCCGGCCATATTCATCGGCCAGCTGGCCCATCAGAGTGAACCCAATCGTCCTGAAAATCCCTCCAACCTGCAACCAGAAAAGGCGATTAACTGATGAAACAACATGCAACCACTGAATGAACAAGAAGCTCATGAAGAACGCATTCTGACGATCAAACGGCCGGAATAATGCAGAGACAGTGATGGATGTACAAAGCTAGCTGATGAGTACTACTAGGAATGGCATACCGAGGACTGCAGGCCAGTGAGGTAGAGGGCCTCCGGGCAAGACCTGTCGTCGGCGGGGCAGAGCGCGGCGGTGACCTTGTCGACGAGCGCCGGCACGGTCATCTCCTCGGCGACGCCGTAGAGCACCAGCCCGACCATGAGGTGCAGCACCGGCCTCATCATCACGCTCATCGTCGCATCGCCTTGTTGGAAGACGCCCATTATATATTTGTACTCCTACTACTACTGGGCTCAGTTCGATCGCTATGATCGATCGGTTCTTGAGTGTTCTTGAGTGCTGGTTAGTTACAGGGCGTTTGGCATTGGACCAATTGCAGGCGCTTTATATGAAGCAGCACTGCGCGCCTTTTATAAAAAAAAAAAAAATTAAAAAGGACAAAAAAGGAAACAGCACCAGGAGAAGGTGAGGTCAGCTAAAATGATTGCTACTTCCTTTTACCAGCGATGACATGGCACAGAAAGGAAAGGTGGTGCCATGCTGGCACTTTGCATGCCACGCTGTCACGTTTAGTTTAGTCGATACTCCATTGTGGATGATCTTTTTTGTTTCGTTAATTAGGGCTATATTATTGGAATAAGGATACTCTAGTCATGGATGAAACAATGAAACATATTGTTGAGGAAAATAAAGAAAAATATGTAGATCTGTATTGGAAAACCTTGCCAGATATCATAATAATTAAACTGAAGGTCCTTAAAAATATATTCTGGCTCAACACTTGTCATATCACCTCTTCCAAAATAAAGAAAATATATGTAGATTTGTTAAATTACCTACACTTTTTTAAAAAAAAAAATAAAAATAAAATTTTATTCAGGCCTCTCCAAGAGGTTTACACACAACCCATGCTTACCTACGCTTATCAAAACAAAAATATTTTTTTTTTTTTTTGAAGGATTTAGTGGGGAAAAGCCCCTCACTTAAACTTGTTTTCGTTATATGGGTATAAAAGTTTCACAAGTGCACGAGAGGTGCAAAAGGGTGAGCTTCAGAGCTCAAAAAAAAAAAAACAAAGACACTTTAAGGAACAACAAAAATATATTTATAAGTACTCTTCTATATATGTTTCCAAATTGACCACTTCTCTATCATTGTCCATAGGAAATTAAATTATTTTTACCCTCATATCATGAACTAATTCTCAAGTAAGATGTGCATCGGTGGAAAATTTCCAATTTTCATAAACAATGGTTTCATAAAATTTGGTGGAATGGCACCATGTACTGAACGACGATTTCGCGAATTCTACCACCAAAATGGAAGCCCATTGGTAATGGTGGGAAATTTCTCATTTTGTACGCCATAAATAAGTTGTGTTTTTCTCTTTTTATAGCTTATAACAATAAAACATTAAAACATCACCTGTTCATGACGAATGGACAAAAAAACCTAATGATTTGATCCCATACAAACAAAACACAATAAGCGCAGGCAAAAAGGACTAACGAGTATTCCAATCCTCTATAGACCGACCGCATCCGATCCGCGGCCGGGGGCCGGCGGCCGTGCACAGCAACACCCATGCCGCCCTGCGCGCGTGTGCCGGGAGCGGGGAGCCCGCGCGCGGCGCGTGGCCGGCGCGCGCCACACCTGCCGCGGACGGAACGAGAGTGGACAAACGCCTGGGACGAACGCAGCAGGTGAGTGAGGTCTCCAGTCACTCAAAAGCTAACCTTTGCGATGACCATGATGATGACCCTGTTGAATAATCTGATCTGGGTACGTTTTGGTCGTCGTCCTTGCGTCTCAAGCATCGAATTCATCAGATCTCGCGTCTAGTTTAGCCTGAGCTGCTGAGCCTGACAGCGGCCGGAATGCATGTTCGACTTCGATCTGAGCAGCTGCACTGCACGCCCGCACGGCGCACCAAAAAAATCGTGACAACCTTTTTTTTTTTTTTTTTTTTTTTTGGGGAAAAAAATCATGACAGATGGTCTTTGGACAAAAAAAAAAAAAATGGTAAATCTTCATCTTGGTCGTCCCCGCTCGCTTTGTCACTGTAGCTACTTTATTTTTTAGGCAGAAACCCTTCGCTTTATTCAAAGAGTTTGGTTTACACGATTACAAACGCCATCTGGTGGCGACGAGAATCAGACAAACCTGCCTGTCTCTGCTGAAATAAGACTTCTAGCTATTACATGAGCTTCAAAATTTGAGCTTCTTTTTTCGTGGACAAACTCAACTGCTTCGAAGTCCATTGAACGGGCGTCAACTCTTTTTACGATCTGACCATAAACCCCCATCCCGGATCCTTTTAGGTTCTTGATAACGTTCACGCAATCTGATGCAAGTCTGAAGGAGGACATTACCAAGTCACTTGCAAGATCCATACCTTCACGACAAGCAAGTGCTTCCGCTGTTTCGGGGTCAACAATTCCATCAATTACCGGGCCTGAAGCACCCGGAAAAACACCCTCCTGGTTTCTTGCTATAGCTGCAACCGCTGCTCTACGTTCATTCTTGGAGAGCGCAGCATCTACATTCACCTTCATCTGACCAGCACCCGGCGGGATCCATCGTCGCGGCCTCGATTGGACGCTATGACAGGCCTCGATTGTCACTGTAGCTACTGTATCTCAGCTACTGTGGCTGGGCCGATAACAAGGTCCACTTAAGAAGTGGCGGCGCCAAGGCCCATGAGATCCC
Organism: Hyparrhenia diplandra; assembly: GCA_015847255.1. NCBI lineage: Eukaryota > Viridiplantae > Streptophyta > Magnoliopsida > Poales > Poaceae > Hyparrhenia > Hyparrhenia diplandra. Next base: position 92,909 of record JADLZK010002531.1, read on the forward strand.
GGAAGCCCAGCACCTGTGTCTTGGGCCCGACATGGATGATTAGCTCAACACGGGATTTAGTTTTGCGTAATCTAAACCATTTTAGATACGGTGATATATTCTGCTAACAAAAAGATAAGGGGCTATATCCTAAGTCTATTCCTCCATTTTTTTGAGAAAAATAATTACCGGGTTGTTAAAAATATTATTGAAAAATAATTAGCCGAGGCCAACCGACTTAGATTATAAGCAGCCGGTTACATTTGGCCTACTAGTATAAGGGTTAATTTCTGGAAGAGACCTCCCAGAAATCGCATTATTACCCCTCTACCTTCTTCCTCCCTCCCGCCTAAACCCAAACGCCTTTCAGAACTAGGGACCGCCGCCATGGACTACATCGAAGATCTTCTCACCACCGACTTCGACGCTCCTTGCGCAGCTAGGACGCTCTGCTCCCTGTGCCTCAACGCGGTCTGCGAGGCATTGATGTCCTGCGCACGTGGCTTCAGCGCATGGCATCCTCACTGGCCCCCGGCGTACGATCGATGTACGCCATTAATGTCTTCCTTTTCTTGAAAATTTGTTTCCCTTGTCTGCATGCGAAGCTGTTCTTGAGAGCCGTGTCATTCGTCGTTCTTTACCGTAGGAACCAATCCTGTTTGCCCTGTTCTGTCTGCACGCGCAGCTGTTCTTTCGGGAGCCGTTCTTAAGAGCCGTGTCGCCTCTTTCTTTACCGTAGAAGGTAGAAATCAATCCTTGTCTGACCTGTTCTTGAGCGCCTGTTGTCGCTTCCTTTAGGGAGTCCGTAATGGTAATAGCTAGTACTAGCTACGTAGTCGGCTGATGTGGAGGTGAGAGACAACAACAAAGGCTATTTTATATTATTGAACCCACATGCTCTCCTCACATATTCTTGGGCTACGTGAAATAGTCTAGCTATTTGCATGTAGCTAGTGACTACTCTCTTCTACTTTTTCCTTGACACGTCACATCTAAATAGCCAAATAGCTAACCATTGCGGACGACCTTAGGCCGTCCCCAATGGTTAACTATTTTGCTATCTAGATGTGACGTGGCATGGAAAAAGTATGAGAGAGAATAGTCACTAGCTACATGCAAATAGCTAGACTATTTCACGTAGCCCAAGAACATATGAGATGAGCATGTGGGTCCACCAATATAAAATAGTCTTTGTTGTTGTCTCTCACCTCCACGTCAGCCGACTACGTAGCTAGTACTAGCTATTACCATTGCGGACGCTCTTAGTGTACAAACCAATCCCTATCTATTGCGTTCTATAGGTTGCCCTTTTCGTGTGGAGTTCCCCGCCGTGACCGCGCTCAGCGTGCGGCAGGGAGGTCTGGGGTACAGTTGGACGCATATTCAGCGCGTCAATCATCAGGGCACCAGTTATGTCATGTTGGAAGGGAGCAGCCCACCTGGGAGTGGGATCGGGCTCATAAGAAGGCACGATGCACCCAATGCAATGATCACATTGCCAGTAAGAACAAACATTGCAGTCCGGCCTGCAAGGTATGATTCCTCTGCATGATTCCCCTTCTTTTGATTGCTCTGCAATTCTGCATTGTTCTTCTGCCGGTTTCTTGATTGCCGCACTGCCGGTTATTAATTGTTGTGAAATCATGTGTTTGGGTGAATCTCAAAGCAAAGAGGAAAATATTAGCACTCTAGGGAATAAGAGAAGAGTCTAAAGTATGGTGGACTCTAGTGGACATGAGAAGACTCTAGAGTGTAATAGACATATCTAGCTAGGAAATATCTAGAGGAGATATTTGGGGAGTGCTACCCATTGCCTCTCCCTATACCCCATTGTAAAAGCATCCATGAAAGTGACTCTATAATAGAGAGCTTCCATTCCTCCCAACATCCTTTGTGTGTTTTCTTATGTGCTCGTCTTGCGTGCTCGGTGGTTCCCGGTTCTACGGCGGATTCTTAACATTGATGATCCACTCTGTGTCCCCGAGTAGTTCCCGGTTCTTGATTCTATCGAAATGACTGATTGTGCCTTTGCAGTTCTTTTCTGCGTTTCTTTCTGGCCCCTGTTTAGATCCCCAAATTCTCTTTCTAACCTATCACATCAAATCTTTTGCCTCATGTATGGAGCACTAAATGTAGATAAATAAAAAACTAACTATATAGTTTTGATGTACACGATGAGACAAATCTTTTTGAACCTAGTTAGGTCATGGTAGGACAATAATTACCACAAACAAACGAAAAATTGCTACAGTGTCCGATGTGACATTTTCTTCCAAACTCCATGGATCTAAACACAGCCATTAGTACCCAATTCTTGTGCTGAAATGCCGTATTGTGCCTCGACAGTTCTTATCTGTGTTCTGTTCTTTCCTGTCATGTGATTCAATTCTGAACAGTAGTATCTTGTCAATTCTACGTATTGTATTTGCACTGTATGCAATTCTGAACAGTAGTATCTGTTCTTGTGGCTAGCAGGTGGCTGCTGTCCAACATGGGCAGAGCCGAGACATCATTCAATCTCTGGTGGCTTGCGATTTCACCCAGGCTCATTTGCTTGACCAGTTCTGCAAACTGCACAAGGTGCTAGCGGGCCTTCTACTCTGACCATTGCACGGATCACGCACATCACCACCCTCCCGATGAGGAGTTCCAGCTTCTCACCATATTGAGGCATGACAATTGGGTCCTCATACCCGTGGAGCAACTTCCTCCGGTCCTCGTTCAAGCTGTAAAGGTTTGCAGTATTTCAATTAATTACTCCAATGTGTCTCTGGTTCCAACAATTGTTCAGTGACAATTGTTCGCACTCTTTTCAGAGACTCCACACAGGTGAGGGAGTTTCGATAGTTGCCGTTCGGCCGAGGCTGTTCCCGAACCCCCATGGAGGACCCCGCCTTTACAACAGATGTTGGGAGGCCGTGGCGCAGGACGATAGGTTTTGCAGTCTGCTGTGTAAAGCAGGATTGGTTTAGTTAGCTACTGTCAATGGGAATAGTACTATTCATTTAGTCAGACAGATAGGAGTAGTTCATTCATGATTGACAGTCAGAGGGTTAATCGGATAGTTGATTCAGTTAGGACCAGTCTGTAAGTCAGGGTTGGTCGGATAGTTGATTCATTTGAGTAAGGTGATGTTTGGTTTCTATGGACTAATATATGCCACCGTTTCTTGTTTGTCAATATGATTGTTTTGTCAAACAGTAGTATCGTGTCTGTCACTGATTGATCTATCATCTGCTCTCTATCCTGAAATGCCAATTGTACTAAATTATTCAGCAATACCACTCTCGATCTCGAAATTCCATACCCAATTCTAGTTATTTTGATTGTCTACAGGTCACGACAGTCCAGCACGGGCTGAATAAAGATGTGACTAAGAGTCTTGTCAACTGCGATTTCAGGCAGAATCACTTGCTTGATAGGTTCTGCACCATTTACTGGCGTGCCTTCTCATCGGATCCTTGCCCAGATCATGCCCACCACCTGGATGGTGGTGAGAAGTTTCAGATCATTACCATGGTCAGACAACACCCATGGGTTCTCATTCCTGAGGACTAGCTGTCGGCTGCTCTTGTTTATGCTGTTAAGGTTGGTTTTGCAATTAATCGCCCGAACACACCAATGGAGTTCTGAAACAATTGTTTTCAATCAACGTGACCATTGTTTCCATTTTGTTTATTTTTCATCGAGTGGCCTTTGATGGAGTTCTCATAGTGCCGGTTCAGCCAAGGATGTTACCTAATCCCCAAGTAGGATCTCGCCTTTGCAATCGCTGTCAGGAAGCGGTAGATGAGGACGATCGCTTCTACAGTTTGAGATGCAAGTCAGGGTTTGCTTAGTCAGACAATGAGGATTACAGATAGTTCATTCATTTAGTAAGAGAAACACAGATAGTTCATTGATTTAGAGGCAGTCGATTGGGAGAAAACAGGGAGAAAATAGTTGCTCTCCAATAGTTTTGTAAATTTGACTTTGCAAAAAGTAAAAAGAAGGCAATATGTAGCATGCAATGAGCTCTTTGTGCGTGCTTTATTTTTGTGGAGAGTATTTTATTTTCGCGGAGAGTACTTTATTTTTGCGGTCAGTATGTGACATGCAAGCAGGGAGAAGAGCCCTTTGAGCATGCACATATATGCATGGTGAGGAGAGTTTTTGCCAAGTTACCATATTTTTTTTTAGAATTTTAGGGCCGCATTGCCCCTGCCTTCAGCATTACCAAAGACATCGCCATTCATCGTTATTACAGTTCTTGGGTGGGTTACACCCTTCTCTCAGTCTCAAAATATAGAACTAACAAATTCTCCAGCATGACAACCAGCCAGCTCGACAAAGGCTCCAATCACTTAGACAACATGCCGAAATCTTGAATCAGGTCAGAAGCTTGTTTTCTACCCAGTCCTTCCCTCTTGTGTCGTCCTCGTTCAGCACTCCACCATGTAGTTTTTCCTTCACTTCTTCAGGCAGTACCAAATCACCAGAATCAAATGCATGATTGTACATGAAAGCATCCCAAGGACTCTTCACTTGCTTCAACAGCATATTCTTGGTGGTCTTGTGGCAATAGATTTCATCTTGTCCATCTTCATTGAGAAGTTACCATATTTTACGAATTCATTTGCCAAACTGTTGGATAGATGTCAGGCTATATTGTCTAAATCTTGTGGATGCCAGTCAGCCGCTGTGAGGCTCAGGCGAAACTAGACGCAAGTTCCGATAGATACCATGCTTGAGATGCAACGACGATGACCAAAACGTACCCAGATCAGATTATTGAACAGGGTGATCATCACTGTCATCGCGAAGGCTTTACGATGAATGCAGCCGTTTGTTGGATTGGATGATGCCTCTTTAGCTTTTGAGTGACTGGAAATCTGACCCACCTGCTGTGTTCTTGGGGAAGCCTGCCCGGCAGGTGTGGCGCGCGCCGGCTGCCGGCGATCTCCCCTGCTCCTGGCACACGCTTTGTCCTAATTATGAAAATTATCTGTTTTCTATCAGTGTTTTTGAAAAAAAAATTATAAAGGGACTAAGCAGAACATGGTACAACTGGTAGATTGCATAAGGGAGTTCAGCAACACTCTTCCGCTTCCTTCCACAAGTTGAAAGTTGTACACAATGAACATTAACCAGTTTTGAAATTAGCAAGAGTTTCCAATTTCCCTTTTTTTTTGACAAAAGAAAGTCTTTGTTGTAGCTTCTACATAGTGTTTCATTCCTTTTGTTTTTCTTATCCTCCTATGTTGTAGTGAAACACTTAGGAGAATCTCATATGTTGCCTTCTTTTTTATAAATTGGGAATGATTGGCATTAGCGACATTCTAATGGTAAATGATTGTCTCAAGTATGTTTTTTATGATATATTGTTTAAAAACTATAGGGAATTTACATTGTATTTTCTTTTCAGTATTACCTGAAGTCCGTATTCGGCTTTGACAAGGATCAGTTCTCAGAAATTCTAATGGTGGTCGGCGTTGGTTCAATCTTTTCATAGGTGCTCTTTCAAGATTTATTTCTACAACGACCAAAGTAACATATATATTTTACACGGCCTGCCAATTGTCAAGTTAATAAATTGTAGATTTATGATATGTTTTTCATATTGTAGATTCTGGTCCTCCCCTTTCTCAGCCACATAATTGGTGAAAAAGATGTCTTATGCATTTCAATATTTGCATCCATCGCTTATGTAAGTCAGAGAATTTGTTGAACTGATATTTTGTACTCTGCTTTTACTACACTCAGGTTCACTCATTTGATATATTGACATATTGATTTTGGGGAAAAAAAATTTTCCAGGCTTTGCTTTATGGTGTTGCATGGGCTTCATGGGTATGTATCCAAAGAAATTTACCGAAGTCATCAACTCATTTATCTTTTCATGAATGAACCTCAACTAATTGATGCTCTAAGAAAAAAATATGATGGAGCTACCGCTTGGTACAATAACAAAAGCTTTGTCCTTTTACCATGTATCTATTCTGCAGGTTCCATATTTAGCTCTTCATTGGGTGTCATCTATGTTCTGGCCAAACCAGCAGTAAGTCAGTATTCATATTTGTCTGGTTTGCATTTGACTCCTAGTTTTCACAGTTCAAAAATATACTCTAAAGTGCCAGTGTGATATATTTTCAGAAAACATACGCCTTTTATATTTTAGTACATTCCAGTTGTTTTCGTAGTTTAGTTTTCATGAAAAAGATGGAATTCTGCAGATATATGCAATCATTTCCGGTGAAGTACATTCAACTGACCAGGTACATATACAAACCTGACCTCCCCAGTCCCCAGGCTTTATTATTTACTAATTTCTAAGTTCCTAACTGTAGGCGCCATTGTCTCCTTGTATTATCTTTACAGGGAAAATCTCAAGGAATTCTGAATCAGTACTGATTGTATATTTCTCAAATTCTGAATGTTTCTACAGGCAAATCCTTTTGTCTCGGGGTCAGGGTGATAGAAAATGGTTACACAGGGACTATAATTGCAACTGGAAACAGTACTGAATTGTTTTTTCCTCAAATTTTAAATGTTTTTACAGGTAATATCCTTTTGTCTTGCTTGGATGCTTAACCCAGGAAGCAAGGGCAAACAGACAGAAGCTGTTGTTTCAGACAACACTGATGAGGAAGCAGCTCAAGCACCACTACACTATTGGCAAAGTATCCTAGACAATAACTCCAGAAATTGAGCTATAAAATTAGAGTAGAACTAGAACGGAACCGTGTGTGCATAAAATTTTAGGATATGTGAAGTATAATACCAACAAAGTAGTACATAGGGCTTGCTTGTATTATAGTTTCTGTACATAATCCAGAATGAAAAAGATGATGACCTGTATCAATACTGACAAATGTGAAGTGATAAATTTTGGGTTTATCTATTTGCTAACATGGTGCTAAGAAACACTGTTTTGTGCAATTCAGTCTTCTCTTGTTTAGGCAAATGAATCTTTATATTTTTTACCTATTATTTTTATGAAATATTGTGTACCTCATTTGCTGGAATTTTGGAAGAGACAAATCGGTGGTTTAGTAGTCGAATGCAGTGTTGCTGTCAGTACAGAGACTGAGTTTCTTGTTGTTCTGACAATATCTGAGAAATAGTTTTTGTTTTTCTGAAAGCAGTAATAGAGCTGGTTGACTGAGCAAAATAACTGGCTATGCTGATCTGTTCTCATATTCAGTACTCACTGGAGTGTTCTGTTCAGTAAGGGGTGATTGGTTGTCCGCATGAGATGGTGCAAAGGGCCATCCGGGTTCGCTTTTGGTACCGGAAGTGCCTGTTTGGTTGCCTGACTTGCATGATTTCCCTGCATGGTTTGATTCATTTCAACCCCTCTATCCCGGCTCACATGGGAAGCTCGCGGCGAGCTTCCCATCTCAGCCTGAACGGTACAGTGCTGCCCGATGTTGTCACGTTACCTCCTCCACCTCCCTTGTGTCTCACTCTCACTGCCTCACCGCTTTGCTGCCGCCATGTCTCCGCATCCTCCGCGCTGCCCTTCATGCTCGCCTCGCCGGGCGCTCGACTCAGCGTCCGCGTGCTCCGCCGCCGCCACGGCGCCGCCCCGCCGCTGGCGCCGCCCCGGGCGTCGGGGAGGGCGCCGCGGTGCGCGCTGCTCACGTCGCCGCGGCCGCCAGAGTCCGATCCTCCGCCCGCATCAGCACCTCGAACACCAGGTCCTCCCGAGATCCGGCACCCTCACCTGCTCCTCCTCGGGCCCTCCGGGACTCGGGACCCGCCCGGCAGCCCGCCCCCGCCCTGGGCGCCCCGTGGCGGCGGTGGAGGCTGCGCGGAGGAGGATGAGCCCGCCCGGCACGCCGGAGCTTGGGGACGGCTCCTCCGTCCGCTGCTTCTTACTTGGTTCGCCATGGCTGCGGGCGTTGGAGCCCGGTGGTCGCCGCCGCCGCCCGACGAATCGGAGAGGGACTTCATGGCCGGCGATTCGGGGGCGCAGCCTTGCCGTGGGTCAGCCACGGCCCGATGGCGCCGGGCTTTGGGCGCGACGTAGCTGAAGAAGATGGGCATTTGCACAATTTCGTTTCACTCTCAGGGTTCATGGCGTAAAAATGCCCGAGAGAAGCCTTTTCATATATAGGCTTAGTTGATTTGTGAAACACCGAGGGTCCTAACTCGCAAAAGACTCTACTCACGGCGGCGCGGTCGCGGCTTCGCCGGACGCCGGTTGCCGCCGGTTCGCCGCAGCTCGCTGCTCGCAAGGGCCCGCCCGCCGTGCCGCCTCCGGCCGGTCACGGAAGGAGCCGAGCTCGGCCGCGACGCCAAGCTCATCGGTGGAGTCGGAGTCGGGCGCCGCGATGACCTCCCTCGGTGCGCCCGACGCCAAGCACACATCGGTGGAGTTTCTTGCCCTCCTCCCCTGACTCCCTCGCCCTGCGCCCTCAATCGCGGGCGTGGTCGCCGAGCTCCAGCCCGCCGGGCGACGGCATTGGCCGCGCCGATGCCCGCTGGTAACCTCACCAAGACCATACATGGCACCTTATGACGTGCGGGCAACCAAACAGACTCGCTACCATCTTGTATCAAATCATTTTTGGCAACCAAACAAGGGAGGTCGTATGAAACGAGCCCAGACCAGAGGAGCCTGCTTGGCCCTTTCGTCCCGGCTGGTTTGATTCAGGGCAACCAATCACCCCCTAATTGCATTCATGAGTACTGGAACAGGAGAACAACACACTAGCATAGGACAAAAGCTAACCCAAACTCCAGAATCTCATTACGTCCTGTTTGTTTGCAAGGAAGTGACCCAACGCACACTATCGAGGTACTGTAAATAAACAAGTACCCTCATTGAAATATGAGGTACCAGCAAACTGCCAAAAGAAGGCCCAAGAAACACACATTATGAAATTGAGTTATACCGTTCTTCTACATCATCCAACATTCGAAAAATGATGAGGAACTCCAACTGCCATAAGAGGTTACGGACATAGCAACAGTTTTACAGAATCTGGGGAATTAAAAATCCAGTTCTAGAATACATTAACTAGAGACAGTAATCGTCTCACATGTCCAATTCGACAGAGTTGCACAATGTTACTAGCACCTCCAAATTAAAGAAGCAACACTAACGAACCATCCATAAATTGAATTGCAAAACCAGAAGGGTGGCCTTTTTCCTGGTTTTATTTTAAATCTACGATTGAAAAAAAGATAGATGAGATGGGCACACATGCTGCCTGGCCGGATGGAGTATGAATATGCTGATAGGATTCAGGACGGCGGCGGGATTTCCTCTGTAATCTCGTCCTCGGCCTGTCCGTCCTCCGACCTCTGATTTGAAAAGTCACAGAACACGTTTCAGTAATGGAATAGTACTCCCTCCGTTTCATTAATACTTTGCAATTTTTTGACTCATATAAACTGTGTTTTGACCTCTCGTTTTATTCAATTTTTAATAAATATTACCACTTTTTATGACTTATTATATCACTAACGATATTGTAATGACGTTTTGTTTGTTTTATAATTTACATAAAAATTTGAATAAGACGAGCAATCAAACACAGTTTATATGAGTCAAAGAATTGCAAAGTATTGTGAAACGGAGGGAGTATATGTGGATAAAAAACGGAAAAGATGTCAAAGAATTCACGGAAGAGATGTAATGGTAGACAATCCACTTAAATCTACAGTTATACTTGCCTGCTTCTCGATGGGGGTCGGATTATGACTGTTAGAAGGTGCAGTTCCCTGTGCTCTTGCCTTAGCCGAAGCAAGCTTGTTCTCGTACACAAAATCGGCAACATCCCATGCATTATACCAGTAATATACCGGACGATCTACATGATATACATCACATTGTATTAAGAGCCCAGCAGTAATAGCATGCCAAAAACTGGAGGAAAATTATATGTGTATACTTGTGAGATTAAAACATATATGTACCGTAAAAGGTGATCTTCTTGTCCGCTTTGTTCAGAAATAGTAAGCTTTTATTTCTTGACTCTAATCTGGATTCTGGAAAGTAGAGACACTTAGCAACATCAGGACTTGAAGTGAGGTAAAACTTGACACCATCTACCAGCTTTGACGCAGTAACCATGGCATCACGATCTTCCTGGGTCCAACGCTAGTAATAACATATTCAAAAGCGGCAGCAGTCCATTAGTTTGGGGTACACGTATCTTTTTTTTTTTTTTGAGAATTGATTTATACATAACTTATTATATTATCATCATTGATAAACTGACAATAAGTGGATTGTAAAAAAAAGACGAAAGGTGACTAGGAAATTTGCAAAGAAAATAAAGAAAGTAACATGAAGAAGGGAGAGGAAAGGGTTCGTACATTGTCTGAATTGGCGAAGAAGACAACGATGTCGAGGCCATGGTCATCGTCGTTGAGTATCCTCTGGGCGTCCTCGACGGTGGAGATGTCATGCAGATTATTCACCTCCAGAACTTTCCACTCGCGGATGTTGAGGTGGTAGAGCATGGCCCAGAGATGGGTGATGAACTCGCCTCCCTGGGCGAGGTGCCGCATGTGCGCCTCCGCATTGCCATACGGCGCCGCGTACACCAACAGCTGCACCCACACAAGCGCCAGCGTCTTCCAGAGTTCATCGGAGCTACGACCATCCATAAGCAGCTTCGCCAGAGCCTTGCTATTTGAGATTCGGTAATATCCCGTGTTAGTAGTGTCTTTGTCCACCGCATGGGCCTTCCATTGTATACGAAGAATATGGTCTGACATGTTCCCATGGATTGTGTTTGTGTCCTCACTGTCCCAGGTGAAAAATACCTTAGTGTGACGCGCAAAGAGATCATACACACGCTTCGTCCACCCAACAGGGCCAGGGAGCAACTCTGGAGCGGATTTCACCAAGTAGGCGCAGTACTGTGACAGAGCATTGGCCACGCGCCGGTGATCACGAGTCTTGGTCCCTCCTCCTCTTCTTTGTTTTTGGAAATAATTACAGGGTCGCCGTATTGCGGCAGCTGCTTTTCTCAAATAATAACTTGCAGCTCTTTCCCTGCCGCAGCATATGATCGCCTCCGCCTGCTTGCTCATCAAGGCATCATCCTTAGTCTTCTGCTCTGCCAGCTTCCGTTGCTCTGCCAGCTCACAGTACCATGTCGCAATGTGCCACGTCATAACACAGCTTATGTATCTGTAATAGTGATCTTCTGGCTTAAGTGACTGGCCTGCACTAAATTGGGGAAGAAAATAACGAATCTCTGGTTCCTCAGTAAGGGACGATAACCAGTTCCTGTCTAGTTCGTCGACATCGATTTGAGCAAGGAAATCAATAACGGAACCCTTCACATCCTCGTCCAACTTAATGCCACCTCTTTTGTTGGTGTCGCTGCTCAACAATTCCCAAATCACCTGCCATATGTAGTGCAATCCAAACATCTGAACCCAGTCAAGACATGCCCTGCGTATCTTTTTAGCTTTTGCTGATGACCGCCATATCCGTTCACCTTTTGCCTTGGATGAGGAAATCCCTTCACCTTTTCTTTCCCTGCCAGCTAATAATCTCGGTTCAGGTAGCATCGAGTACTGGCTGATCTTATCTTGCCAGAGGTACTTGTCAAACAGATTAGTGCTGGTAGCTACAAGCACTTTCAATCTCATCCACCCACTCAGCTTCAAATGTCCCCACTGCAGCCTTAGAGAATCAGGTAATGGTATGGTGTCCTCATTTTTCCCGGTGTACGCGCAGACAACAGTGGCTCTCGCCCAGTTTGATGTCCAGGACCGAACTAATTGCATCAGCTGCAACATAGCCAGAGACACCAATATGACAAAAGTTATTACAAGATCTGCGGTCAATGTGCCAACAACTTTGGTGGAACCAGTAGCACCAGAGTGTATAGTCATTCCCCCAGAAATGACAGTTGCTACAAGGACAAAACATATCCCAGCGAATGAAGCCAGTGCCCACAAACTAGCAGTTTTTGCCTGATAGTAATGAAGGAATGGGTTACCAGTGAACAAGGCATCGTACACGAAAGCCAACTCAATCTCAGTTACCTTCAAGGCCCACTTCCAGTCCACGTCCTTTAGGGTTCCTGGCATTGGCACAGAATAGTCTAACCCAAGAAAGTAAAATCGCAACTTATGAGACAAACATAAGGCAATCCACATATCATAACAGGACAGTAGCCACTTAACCTTGTTATTCCTTGTTGACGCTTCTATGTCAGCCCCATAGACACCACTGCCAATTTCGTCGGTTATCCAATCTCGCTCATTTTTTGTGAAAATATGTGCTTCCCCATAAAAGTCAATATTCACCATGTTGTTGCACAACTTGTTTTGCTCCACAAGTGCAAATGATCTATGAAAACTCTTGATGAAAGTGATGGCAGATAGTGTGATGATGGCTGCATTACCAACGACATTAGAGATGGTCGAGATACTCATCAGTAGGACATATCCACAATTGAGGCAGATCCCATATACCATCTTTGAGAGGGGACCCTTGTAGTCCAGGCCATTGTAGGTGGTGACCGGATCAATGCAGCCAAAGAGGGTGAACAAAGACACCGTCCATATGGGATACATCTCACTCTTCACCGATGAAGATTGCATTAGACCAATGCTATAGGTCCCAAGAGACAAAGATAGCACTTGTGCAACAAAGAAGCCCTTTTGGACTATCCAGCTATTGGACCAACGGCGACACGACCCAAAGGCAGCAAGGAAAAAAACTAAAGATGATAGCCACCACTGCCAATGCCTCGTCACGGATCACTATCCACCTTGGGCTCTTCCACCAATGTGTTGGTGTCACATTTCCCAAGTGTCCCTCCATATTTCCCATGCGGCCATAGTCCACCTTGACATATAGATATAACCACAAATAACAGTTCTGTTAGGTCGCCTTTTATATTATTATGAGCTTATTTCCGCATTATGTAATATCTACTCTCTCCATTCCAAATTATAAAATATTTTGACTTTTCTTGCTATACATAACTTTTGCTATACACTTAGATATACACTATGTCCGTACGTACTAAAACCAATATGTCTTGAAAAGCCAAAATGTTTTATAAGTTGGAATGGAGGGAGCAATGCTTATGAGTATGCATGCTAAGTTGCATCTGTTATCCTATGTTCTTTGCGATAATATCAATCTCAAGCATTACTACCAAACAAATATAACCAATGCTCTATTTCTATGTTTTACTGACAATGAATTGACAACTCAATCAATAGTACTGAAATGAGTGTGCTAAAGATGTGATTGAAAGTGCCTTTTTAGGTTCTACGGATGGTAATATGTGCTGCAAATTTGGAAAGAAACAAAGTCAAAATATAGCAAAGACAAAGCAGAGAGCCTTGGATGACTTGGTGTTGTGAAATGTGAATATGTCAAGCTATTGAGAGTCTAATGGACGGTCCGGCAATAGAAACATGGATGTTGAGGACCCATTTGTGGGGTGCCAATATAGGCACCACCCTAGGCCCAATCGTGGCTAATGGTTTTGGAAGGGGATATTTTTGGTTAGGTTTGTTAGGGACAGTGAACCTAATCTATAAACGATTTCGTAGGCTTGTAACCAAGTACCATCGAAGAAGGAACAAATCTTCCGAGGTGGGTGGGTTTCCCTTCGACGGTGGCTGCGAGCGATTCTATCGCCACTACCAGCAAACCTCCCCCGCCACACATATTTTTTGCTACCCCCTCGCACTCCAACTCCCAATCCATCTTAGAGCATCTACAGCCAGCCCTCTCAAAATTGAGTCTCTATTTCTAATTTAAGAGCTCATTTATAAAATTTAAGGACTCAAATTTACTTCCAACTCCAATGGGACCTCCCAAATTAAAAGCCCTCAAACAGGATTAAGATTATATCGCTGCCACCGTTCAGTGTCCTCATCTCCCATGAGCACTTTGCTGCGCACCTCCTGCCGTCCCTGGTTTCCTCCCTCTGCACCACGCTTACCCGCTGCTCGGCCCGCGTCCGTCCGACGGCGATGCCGTCGAAGCTCACCGTCGCCGAGAGCTCCGACGACTTCGACGAGCTCTCCGGTGGCGGCTTGAGGGGACGTCGCCGGCTGTACACGCTGTTGCCGCTGCTCCCACCGGCCAGAAGCTAGAGCCCACCTACCGCCTCTTTCTACCACCGGCTGCTTCCTCTAGAATCCTGACCGACCCCAAGATCAAGGCATCGAGCTTTTGCGTGGGCAGCGCCATGCCGGCCAATATTTAGTTGGAGTACAAGCAAGGATGCTGGATGCATGATGCGCCCGTGCGCTCCGACATCTTGATCGCCCTTACACTCCTATACTGCAGCAGCAGGTACTGGTAGAGCACTCCATGGGTACCTCTCTCTATCCCCCCCCTCTCTAGATTCGGTTATTTGTTTGTCACTGGTACCAGCTTTGAATATGCAAATGTTTGGTTGCTGATTGGTGCTTGATTCTTGCCCGACGTCTATGGCGTAGGTGAGGGGATCCGTCAAGTGGTTCAAGCACCCAGCTTCCTTGGGACGAGCACTAGTGAGATCAAGAAGCTGGCGGCGAGCAAGTGATGGGAGCACGGCGGTGAGGACGTCATGGCCGGAATGGATTCCGCCGGCGGCGACAAGGCTGCATCGCATTACCTAGAACTCCTCCACGCGTCGCTCCTATCTCCGTCTTCCCACACGTCAAGACTGAGCAGACAACAGAGGATAGGATGCTCTTGTTTGTGGGGACTTAGTACTAAAATTTGGGATGTCTCCTTAAATAGGAGCCCAAGTAGGAGGCCCATTGGAGTTGAAATTTTTGCTTCAGCTCCTAAAATTTGGGACAGGGGCTTCTTTAGGGTCTCCACTATGCTCTCACTGCTCCACTCAACCTTGTAGGAGCAGTATTGAACAAGCACACCTCCCCCAACTAAGCGTTCTACGACAGCAAGCTTCATCACACCCGCATCTTCATCAACGACCCTAAAGATGCGATCTAGGTGGTTGTTCGCTAGCACCTTTGTTGGGAGATAGAGACCCCTGCCCTCGTCTCCAAGGCACCACCACCAGGGATCTACAACCCAGGATGACAACATCCTCGCTTCAACAACGAATACATGGGGATGACCGACCCATAGCTCATAACAGCCATTGTTGCCATGACGACATCCATGCCAACAACTCCTAAAAACAACGCCTCTCCATCGGCCCTACTGCTCGGGCGCCCATGGCTGCAGGGCACTGGCTCGCGAACGTGCACCTAATACCTGCAACAACCAACCTCAACTCCAGCCATATGCCCTCAGCAACGGTGAGTTCCTACTCGGTGACATGTTCGACTTCCCTACGACAACGGTGATCCACATCGCTGCAACCATATACCACCTTCTTGCAGGCTACATCCTTTTCAGCATCGACAACAGTCTACACGAGTCACGACTATGCTTCTACACCACGAACCATGCACCAGCTCTACATCAACATGCAAAGCGCTTGAGCCTCAAACTCCTATGTCTTCAGCTACGTCGGCCCCCACCACTACTGCCTCCTGATCGTCGCCATTGACATCAACAACGAACCGGTTGACGACAACATGGAGCATCTTCTTCTCCAAATTAAGGTGGTACCTTGGAACAACGGGCTTCTAGGTCGTATTTCACGAGGACGTGTCAAGTGGAGAAGGGGGGAGTACTATCATATGCCCAATACGGGCTGCAAACCCTGATAGGATAAGCTGGCTAGTGAGGGGCCAAGGAGGGGCATGGCGCCCAAGGACAGCCACCGCCACTCATGCATGCAAGAATTACTGTTGTGTGGTGCTACAGAAACACGACCACTGCCACCGATTCCTGTCAACTACTATAAAGAATCTAAGTTGGTTTAGGGAAGAGTCTGTTAAGCTGTGAGTCCAATTTGTTTGATGGAGAAGAGAACCGAATCCTATAAGGATCTCCTGAGGTTGCTTAATTAGCGACCAAGTCTCGTATGAGACTATAAATACTAGGACCATGTAATTGTTGCAATCAAGAAAGGAATAGTCGAAAGACTTTAACCTAAAGCTCTCAAGCTCTCCCTGCCTCCTTTCCTCCCACGTGTGCAAGGGCTTCCACCCCCTGCTTCTGCCCTAGCACCACAGCCCTTGGCCACTCCACCAGCCACACCCGCCATCACACCTATTACAAGTCATATGCAAAATGATATGGTAATCAAAATATAGCTAGAGTGGCGTTGAAGAAAAGCTTTTAGTGCCGGATGTTGTGATGGAATGGTTCATGTTCTATCTTTCCTTGCTGTCATAATTTTTTTCATTGAAGAATTCCTTGCTCTCATAATTTGAATGCTAATAGATACACATGATGGGATTTAGCTAGACTCCTGTAGTGCTGAGTCACATGGACAGTACAGGTGATATTTTGGAGTGGATAGCCAAACATAGATATATCGGGTGAAATATATATCAATTTGTGATAATCCTCGAGATGCTCTAACTGATTGACTCGCTAAAGATAGGAAAAGGCTCCATATAACTGCAGGCAGTATGGGATCGAGGGGATGGTATTTTTACTATATATAAATAAGAAAAATAAAACTGAAAACCAAAAGCAGTATCGTAGTTGATTTATGCAGTTGCAAACAAAGTAGTGCACTTTAGTTAAAATCCATTGTGGAACATTATTTCAGACAAAAGACACAAGTACTAATCTGCTTTCACTTCGACATGTAAAGATAGCTTGTTTCAAGTCACGTACCATGTCTGGGCTTTCCTACTGAAGAAGTGTTGAGCCTTGCTCCCTGTTGCAGGAGTATTGTCCTTCCGTCAGAAAGGCTAAGGGGTCCTCCTCCTGGAGCTGGAAACACTAGCAGAGCTCTTGTCACCAACTTATGAGGCCAAGATGTCATATTAATTCCATTAATTAAGAAAATTTGTGCTCTAGTGGACTTTTTTTCTAAATAACAATCTATTGGTTTCTTTTTAAAAAACCGCCAGATCCTAAGTGCTCTTCCCACTTTGACTGCAGCTGAAGCAGGTGGCCATTAACAAAATTTGATTCCGCAGACGTCATTACCAACTATTGATGGAGCAGCTAAGCAAGCACAAGCTTTGATTATGAAATGTTAATAATGACCGCCAGATACCTCTGCACTACTCAAGGAGGATTGTGTATCTTATACATTACTTCTGGGGCGTCCACATTAAGACTCTGGTTAGGCTGATTGGAGTGGAAAATAAATTAATTTCCATCCTAATCTCTAACAAATCATCTAGACAACTTTCTGACTTAAATTTGTTATTTTTAATATCTCGCAAAGGAACTCGAGTTTGGACAAGATATTCTACAAGGTTATGTATCATCATATCACCTAATGTGTGATTTTTAAGTGAATTTATACGACTTTTTTTTGCCGTGGTTTACGGGTTTTACACCAAAGTTGTGGTTTGCACTACTTATTTTGCCCCATTATATCCCGTTGTTGTTTCTCATATAGTTTCTAAAGGAGAATATCGCTTAATGTCGTAGCACGCAATTTAATACCTTGAAACGCACCCATGCATGAATTTTCTATTTTTAAGATAATGGTAGATTAAACAACGGGCTTCTTCCTTCAAGAAGAAATCAGGCCACGAGTTCATTACAACAGAACAAACACATCATGAGCTTCCTTCCGGCAAAATGTATACAGAAGATGCATTTTCATTGCAACACATCAAAAAAAACAGTTCGGAGCCACTTACCACAGCTGCACTTTATCTTCGAAGCACAGACGCAGAGTTGAGCTGCCTGTTGCAGGAGAGGTGCCTTCTCCTTCCTAATGCCTGCTCCTCTCGGAATAGTGCTGAAGGAGGGAAGCTGTTGCAGGAGAGGAGCCTTCTCCTTCCTAATGCCTGCTCCTCTCGGAATAGTGCTGAAGGAGGAAAGGTGTCTGTATGACTATGACCCTTCTAAGGACATCCGCAATGGGGTAGGAGTATATCAAATAGCTAATAACGAGAAGCATTTTTTATATATACTGTAAGAGAGGGATTGCAACAACGTGCTAGCGCCGAGCAAAACACTAGACTTGCACGGCTTTCCATAAAGCTGTGTCTACCTCTCCCTCTCTTCGTTTGGCTTTCAGCATTTCTCTTCTTTCATTCGATCTATGTGCACAGCGCTGGTGGACGCCATAAGAGCAAGTTTAACAATTTAGCCGGCTGCGGGCGGTAAGCAGTTGCCATGTCATATATAGTCAGTCATACAGTCGATAGATATTATGGAATCGATGACAATGAGATTACCAGTATAAAATAATCATATGTGCACACAATCTATTGTGCTGGACATCTCTGTGGCCATTCGTGGACACTGCATGGCAGCCACGGAGGGATCAGGGATCTCTGCATTGGCGATAGATGGAGCGGAGCAGGGGATCAGGAGAAGATGCCTTTTTCCTCGGGTCTTGTGATTCAGCCGGCGAGAAGTATATCGCCCGCTTTGCATTCTCTCTGCTAACGTGGCTGTTTTCTTGATGATGTGTATCCATTTCGCCGACTGAAACATGCTTATAATACCTGCTCTAAGGGCAGGTACAATAATTGGCGATTCGCCGACCACGTCAGCGTCGTGGATGTGTTGGAGGAGAGAGAGTACGCAGCTTGGCGCTGCTTCCGCCGCCAAGCTCATCACGGAAACCGAAACTCCTCTTCCACTCGGGGATGTAGATTAACACTAACCTGTGGTCCCAAGCACATATAAAATAGTATGTAGAGTAAAGGAAGAGACAAGTTATTGTATCAATTGGGCTATAAGCTGATCTGATGATGACTTGTCTTGGCTTATAGCCAAGTTTTATTGAACTTGCTCTAAGGGACGAAGATCCTTACAACCGACAATCAGATTGAAATAATGAATTGCACTTGCCTCGAGTAATTTTGTAGCCGTTGTATTGGTGGCCCAAGACCCGATCCAGTGATACAGGTCTGAACTGTAGACTAAATTGTTGTCGTGCACTTGAGTGTGATCTCGTTCTAGGTTTCTTTAAGCGAAAGTGCAGGTCCCTCTTGTCATCAATATAGTAAAGAGATAAAAAGATACAAAATGCTACTCTCTCTGTTCCAAATTTATAAGTTATTTCAACTTTTTCGATACATCCATTTTGCTACGTATCTAGATATAATAATATGTCTACTTGCTGCGACGGAGGATCGGTGCCTCAACTGCTTGGCGGCCGCCACCGTGCCGCTACATGCATGTCGGCACTGCGTTGCTTCAAGTGCCACGGGCGAAAACCACTACGCGACGCGACTGCAAGTGGACCCAGGCTACCTCCCTTGTGTCGGGCGCCGGACAACATGGCTGTTCGGCAACGGCGTGCTGGGAGCCCGGCGACGGCACCGAGTGTAGATGGCGAGGGATGATCTGTGTCTCCACCTTTGTCGAGTGACGCCGAGGATGCCATTGGTAACGCCGCTTTGGCGCATCGCCGTCATCGCCCTGAACCGCGGTGGTTCGTCGGACTTACTCATCGACGATGTGCGAAGCTGCCATAGCGGGCGGCGGGCCATGTGCAACGGGGCAGCTTGTCGCGGTCCAGGGCCCCGACCTGCTTAACGCAGCCGAACCGCCAGCACAAAGCGCAGCCGCTCGGGCCGGGCGCCAAGCAGGACGCTTCAGCTGGCTGACCAACAGTCGACTCTGCGGCGGCGGGGTCTGGAGGCTGCTGCCGGCCCGAGCCGGGATCTTGCTTGGGCCTCGGCCCCGGAGGGTCCTCTTCCACCGCCTTCCACGCCGCCTACTAAGGGACCTGTGCCGTGACAGCAGGTGCCTTGGAAGCCGCCACCCACGCACTGATTGGTGGGCAGATTTGGTGGACGGGAGTTTGCGGTTCGGTGGACGCCGTGGTGGGATTGTGTGCTCAGCGGGCCGCCTATGCCCCTGTTGCCTGAGCTCCCTGCAGAAGTTGCTCCGTGAACGGCAACACCCATGTCTCTCGGCGACTTGGGCGGTTTTCCCTCCTCCGTTGGAGAGGTTGATGCAGCAATTGCCGTTAACCCGGTTCAGGCCAGGCTGGAGGAGGAAATCTGCGCGTCCGCTAGCCACCCCTCTCATCCGGCAAAGCGGCTGCCGCCGCGGACGCCCGTCTCTATTAACTCCCTACGCCGGAGTGGCAGAATTGCAGCCAGGCAGCGTGCTGCAAATGCTACTATACAAAGCAAAGGTGTTGCTGCCGCGCAAGCCGGGATATGACGCCCAAGAAGATGAGGTGGATTCGGACATTGGGGCCAAGTTCGAGAGGGCTTTCAAGGGCGACATGTCGAATACAAGCAGCGGTGCTTGGATGTTTGCTCAATGGGGGCTTCGCGTCAGCAGCCACGGACCTGAATGTATGCGGGCCTCGAAGGGGAGTTGGTCCGACAAGGCCGGAGTTGACGGTGGTGCTCGGGGAAGTGGCGCAGGCTTGGTCCCTCTCTTCGCTGTTGAGGCCCCTCTGCCACTGTTGAGGCTGTCGCCGCCTTCCGTGTTCTCAGTTCAGTAGCGGCTGTGCTTTATATTTCTTCGTGTCTTGCTTTTAGTTTTGTTTCTTCTTTTTCGATTTGGTAATCAAGGCATTACCAGGACTGCTATTTGTATTTATTTTGGTGTTGTCAACACCCTGCTTAACGAAAAACACGCCATACTTAGGTGGGCGTGGTCTCAAAAAAAATAATAATATGTCTACATACGTAGCAAAATGGATAAACAAAAAATCAAATCGATCTATAATTTGAAACCGAGGGAGTAGATGCAAATTTCTATATCAAGTGGGGTATTTAGTACCAAAGCATAAATAAAATAAACCTCGAGGAACCACCTCGGGACAATACAACTAGTTTCTTGTCATAAGGAGTAATTTTGTTAATCTGTCACGCTAGGTGCGGCCGTATGGGCCTGCCTGGTTTTGTTCCTTTTCACAAAGTTCTCTATCAAGTGGGCTATTTGTATAATTATTCTACCCTAATGCACCAACATTTTCTTTCCTACATCCACACCAAAATACGTCCCCCACTGAGAGACTCATCCTCCATCCACCCAACAAATGTACCTAGAAAAATAACATTTTTCAAAATGGACACTTCAGATTTAGTCTCAACATTCTCTCCTTACCCACTCAAACTCCGGGGTCAAGATTAAGTGTATCAACCTCATCACTCATCGGATCCCATCCTCACCCTCGCCGCCACATGCGCACCACCCCACTAGCGTGCACGGCCCGGGTTCGATTCCATGCCACACACCTGCTCCGGGAAAAAAAAATATACGCCTTTTTCCTCGGTCCTCGCCAGGCTGCCGCCCGCCTCCCTCTCCCATCACGCGGATTCCTCACCTCCCCTCCACGAATGAATACACGGGGAGGGCAGCGCCGCTGCCTCTTCCTCTCCCATCGCACGGACTCTTCTATTCACGGATGAATCCCAGGGCTAGGCAGTCTAGGCTCCTCTCCCATCCCTTCCCACACCTCCCCAGGCTCGAAACCCCTGGCTCCGGTCATGGTGGCAGCTGTTGCGGCACTGTGGAGGGCGCGGGCTCCAGGCCATGGGAGCAAGCGGTGGGGCATGATGGGCTCGAGCATGTTGCAGTTTTAGTTAGATGGAGGACATTAATGTTCAATACATACACATGAACATGTTGCTGTTTTAGGCATAGCTTCTCCACTGGCTTCGGGAGCTATCTAAAGCCGTTTTGTGCCAAACGAGGTAAAACAAAACGGCTTCACCCAGGAAGCCCCTAAAATCGTGCTCTCATGGAGGTTGAGATGGGATGGAGCCAGAAATAATAGCTTCACCTCATCTTGCATGGCATTATGTTAGAGCATGTTTTAAGGAAGAAGCTATTTTGCCAAAACAGCTTACCAAAACACCTATAGCTCCACTGATAGAGTTGTTCATGGAGCTGAAGCTTAAAAAAAGCTCCACTAGTGAAGTGGAGCCGTGACATCAAGTTTAGTTATCTGGTGGTCTCTTTAGTTATCTGGTGGTCTCACCATGTTTTCCCTGTCTGATCTGATTTAGAGAAAGCATGGTGGAGCCGTTCTGCGGAGAGAGCAAGGTGGTGACACATGTACGTGGCTGTGAAGAGCTGCAAGCTTCAGGAGCATAGATATCCTCTAGATGCACTCTACTGCAGTTTTTTTATTTTTTGCCCCTCTTGTGTACAAGCGGGTGGTGGAGGAATATGTAGTGTAAACCACGGTAACTCATAAAAACTCTATTTCAATTGCTTAAAAAAAATATGAGATGCAACTATGTCTCATAAGTGTCAGTGCTGGAACGAAGGAGTGGTGAGCATGCCATGAAGACCAGACTGCATCTTTGTTCCAAGTTTTGCATCAGTTAATACCAATGCGACAGGATCAACTTCCTCCTATGTACCATCTGAGTCACAATTATCAGGTCCTAGGTGATAAAATAACCGTTTGTCTTTGCTTCGGTTGTCCACTTTGTTTGCAGTGCAGCATCTGAGGAAACTAAGCTCCAGTTATATTTGGAAGCTGCAGAACCTGTTCACCAGTGTTGTACACTCCTCTCTATGGAGCTAGAGGGGATATTGAAGAGTTCTATCTCAATTCTAGGCCCTTCTTTGGAAGATAGAGTGGCCTTTGGCCCATACCAATCACTATCGCTATCAAAAACAGCTTCACTGGTGGAGGAGTTGGGGTGTGGGAGCCCTTTTCCACTAGGACAGAGGATCCACGAATCATGGCTTCTCATGGCTCTGCCCGACGTTCATGGAAGCAAAGAACAACCCCTAATTTGACATTCGCAAAGAGATTCCCATATATTAAGCAGACGCTATCAGGCGTTTGGGCTAATACAACGCTTAACATGCATTCTGATGCGTCATAGCCTACGATGCCGTACCAGCTGGCCTCAAGTGAGCTTAATTCTTTTAAAAATCCGTTGATTAATTCATCTGTAGCCATGTTGACCGTTTTCCATAGCCATGTTGACCGTTTTCCACATTCTTCCTCCTACGCTGCTGCCCTCCTCTGCATGCTCCTAGCTCGGGAACGAGGCAACGCCAGCGTGACTCAATTAGAGCGAAGAGTGCGAGCGGCGGCACGGGGTGCCTGCGCTGTGCGGGCAACGGTGTTGTGGGCAACCGCGGTGGCGTGGGAGAGGGCAAGCGCACGAACCACAGGCGGCAGTGGCCTGTGCGAGAGAAGGCTTATTCTTCCAAGAACATGGTGTTTTCCAACTTTTAAAAGACATTAGGAGCAATAAATGTTAGATTTATTATAGGCTTGGCTCATATATAAATTTAATAATAAATCAATAACTCTATGGTGCGTAATTATGGGAAGTTGAAAGGGTTTAGACTATTGATCTTTTGGCTTTTGGCTTGCCCACGTAAGGTCCTTTGGTCTTTGGTTTGCCTACGTGAGGTGATCATGTCCATTCACTTCAACTTGTCTATTGACCTACCCATCGTGAGGGATAAAAATAAGAGGGCAGCCATCATTTGTGATTGATCAAGAGAAACACTAGAACCACAGTTCAGCTGCAAAGAAAGTAACTCCCATCTCGTGACTCCGCGCGGAGAAGCGAGAGGGCGGTGTGCCTTAGAAGCCCTTGTCGCTCGGAGACCTTGCACGAGGGATCGACAATTTGGGGTGTGTAATGCGGATCGCCCGAATCAAAAAACTGTCGCCGCCGTTCATCGTCAACTTCATCTTCTTCCTCTTCTTCCTGGTGGAGGACCTCTTCATCTCCTACAGCATGTCGAGGGAAGTTGGACAAGGATCTGGATCCTCGAAGCACAACGGATGGTATGTTCGGTTCATCTCCTCTCTTTTTAAGCCTCGTAGTTCTTATATGTTTTATTTGGTTCATCTCTGTTGTTTCGTATGCCATGTCGTTTCGTGACCAGGCCCGGCCCTAGGGCAAGGCCAACGAGCGACGAACAGGCCCTTGAGGTCGGGGGCCACCCCAAATAGGTTAGAGTATAGTATACCGTGATACAGCCCGACGGCCGTGCCTTATGCAATTCGGCGTCCGCGTAGCCTCGATCCAAACTTGGCGTCCACGCCGACTTGACTTGCCGCGACTTCATTATGTTGTCGTAGTGTCGATCCAAAGCAGGTATGCTGGTGCTAGCGATCGGCGGTACCCTCGACATCACCGGCCGCCCTAAACGCATGTTTGTGGCAATTGGCATCCGCAACTTGTCTTCCTATACAGGCTTTTAGTCTCGATTAATTTAGGTTTGGGATTTAGGAAACCCATATGATGCAAAGCGATCTCTGCGATCTTGTTCCATAAGAATTTTTTTATGCATTACACTTGTTATTAGTTAGAATCGTCATTATATTATTATTTTTTTTTTTGAGCAAAATCGTCATTATATTATTAGAGTTGGATTAAAGGGGCCCATAGCTTCTAGCTTCGCTCCGTGTTTGTAATTTGACAGGGGCGGGCTTGTTCGTGACATGTGTGATCCATGTTCCTCGCTAGTAATATGCCTTGCATGTTTGTTTCCGGCTTTTCAGTCCCTCTTTGTTTCATATGTCGCTTTGCTTATTTGTTTCAAGTAGTTATGTTATGTCGTTTCGTAATATGTTCCATGTTTCTTTATGTTATTAGCTATCCGCCATGTCTCAATGTTTCAAAGTTGATTCAATTATGTTGTTTCATATACCGTTGTCCATGTGTTTCATTTGTTCTATTACGTTGTTTCATATGTTGAAATGTAAGTACATTTGCTATTATGGATATATTTGCTATCATGTTTTCAATGATTAAATATCTTTTATTTGTCGTCATCATAATATTAATTTATAGAATTAAAATGACATGCAAATTGCCTAATTGTCTAACAATACAAAAACCTAATCCTAGACAATTTTTACGTCAGAGGTATTGATGCTACATTAAAGCCTAATCCTTTTGATGGTAAACTTTCTTGCTTTCGAAAGATAAGATGGAAATGTGGCTTCTTGCAATGTATTGTTATCATGTCGCTAAGGGCAAGCCCGATAACTTGTCTCCTGCCGAGGAGGCTAAGTTTAAGGTGATGACAACCTCTTTCGAGGTGCAATGATAAGTGCACTTGATGCAAAATTCTATAAAAGCTATGTCATCCTTCCTATAGGGAAAGAGTTGTGGGCTACACTAGTTGAAAAGTTTGGAGTTACCGCTAGTGAGTCTGTATCTCATGGAACAGCTGTATGACTACAAGATGGTTGAGAACCGATCTGTAGTGGAACAGGCTCATGAGTTTCATGCACTAGCTAAGAAACTTCGAGCTTTTTCCCTTGTCCTTTTCCCGACAAGTTTGTGGCTAGCGGTATAATCACCAAGTTACCGCCTTCTTGGAAGGACTTTGCTACCTCTCTCAAACATAAGAGGCAGGAGTTCAGTGCGGAAGAGCTCATTGACACTCTTGATGTTGAGGAGAGGGCTAGAGCAAAGGACAATGGGAAAGGTGTTGAGACCTGTATTGCAAATGTGGTGTAGAAGAGAAACTCTGGATTCCGCAAGTTTAACAACAAGAAAAAACAAAACAAGCAAGATAACACAAACAAGCCTGTTCAGACAACATAGTTTTAAAAGAAGAACAACAACAAGGGAAAGGGATTGTGCTATGTGTGTGGTAGTGATAAGCATTGGGCAAGAGAGTGCCCTGATAAATTCACACAGGACAAGAAATCAGCAAATGTTGTTACTACTGAAACTGGAGATAGAACATCTAGGTATGGTAATTCTTTACCATTCGTTCTTTTAGTTTGTAATTCACCCGAGTGGTGGATGAACAATGGTGCAAATATTCATATGTGTGCTGATGTGTCTTTGTTTTCTTCCTACTAGGTTGGGAGGTCTGGTGCCTTGTTGATGGAAAATGGGTTGTGTGCTCATGTTCTTGGTGTTGGTACGGTCATTCTAAAGTTTACTCGGGGAAGACGGTGTCATTGAAGAGCGTGTAGCATGTGCCCTCCATAAAGAAGAATCTTGTTAGTGCATCTTTGTTATGTCGAGATGACTACAAAGTTGTTCTTGAGCCAAATAAATGTGTTGTGTTGCATATTGTGATTCAATTTCGTAGCACTAGGTGGTGATTGCAATTGTGGTATTCTTGTTTCTCTTGGTGATTGCCGTCACCTAGACGGTTGGAGTTGGATTGATTGGTGAGGGGATTTAGTGATTGTGTCCACCCCCAATCAAGGTGATATTGTGAGGGGTTGTTGTGGTTCCCTGGCGGAGTGCTAAATTCCAACTCTAGTGGATTGCTCGTGTCATTAAGTTACCTCACTTGTGTGTGGTGCTTTGGAGAGCCCTAGAGGCCGGCTAGCAAGTGCACCGCCCTAACCCAAGGACCATCCAAGTGTTGGTCGACACAACGAGGACTAGCTTGCCGGCAAGCAAGTGAACCTCGGGGATAAATCAATTGTGTCATCTCTTGTCTCACGGTGGATTTGGTTTATTTGATACATATATTGTTGAAATATTTATTTGGTGATTGGCATCATCCTCTACATCTCATCGTCGGTATAAAAGTCAAATTCCCTTCTCTTTCATACTTGCAATATATTTTGTGGTAGAGTAGCAAGGAGAATTGCTTAGAGTAATTTATATATAATGTTAACTCTCTTTCTAGTTAAATTAGAGACATAGCAATGGTCTGCCATAGAGAGTTTAATTACTAGAATTGCAATAGGTGGCTTGCCTAACATTTAGAGCTAGAATAAACCGCTTTTACGCCATTTGATTTACAAATGACACGTCTTCCCTGAAGTAAACTTCAGAATGACCGTAAGCATGATATAATTAAATAAAAATATCTAATAAAGTTATTTAATAATTAAATATTTAGCCACTACGCTTTATCCCTCGAGATTCGTTGACTAAGTGTGACACAAGGAGACTATTACTTTTTAGTGTACCAAATAAGCAGATCGAAGCATGATTTTTGGCCCAAATATTTATGATTATATCATGAGAATTTCTAGAAATTTATATCTTTCTCTAACATACCTAGTGAGATCTAGTGAGGATTAATATGGATGTCCATTAGTAACTTAAATATAAGATTAAGACAATAGCACAAATATCGCATGTCATCTTTGTTGTTATCGTTATACTTGTCCAGTTGTCCCTGTCAACTAATTTCACGTAGTAGACTTCCCTCTATCTTTAAATTTTAAATTTTTAAATTTTTAATTATTATAAGATGCTTTGGCTTTCCTAATTAGATATAAACTATGAATAGATATATAGTAATAAAAAGAATAATGTGTATCAAATCAAATCTAGAAAAGTGAAAACATCTTATTATTTAGAAATGAAGCGAGTAACTTACATATTTTTATTAACATGTATATAATCAGAGCATCGGTTCAACTAGACGTATAGAAAATATTACAGATTTAGCATAAACAAAGTCTGCTAAAAAAAATAAGTAGCAAACATATTTAAAGATTACTAAAAATTTTGACATTAATAGAGAGATTGTGATCGCAGGGGCATATATATGCTAGTGAGGAGCTACCGAGGCAAGAAGCGCCGCGCGATCCATCTCATAACCATACATTCTTCTGCAGCAAGTATGATTGGTAACGCCATCTGCCAGCTTCTCCAGTGATCTCGTCGCGACGTTGAACGCGAAGACACCACTTGTGCTGCTCGTCTCCTCCCCACGGTGAAGATGAGCGTGCCACTCTTCTCACCGAACCACCACGGCTTCATGGGGGTTGTCGTCGTCACCTTGATCTGCGGTAAGCGGATGCCGATGTCTCGGTCGTCACGTCGAGCAGCGGCGTCCTCAGGCAGTGACGTCGAGAAGTTAATTACGGGCACCCCTAGAGCTCCCATAATCCCTATGTCCACAAAATTCAATCTCCCGTCCGCCGACACGCCCAGCACGAGTTCGTCCAGATTACGGTTGGATAAGAAGTTTCTGTATGGCACCGAGCACACGTCCATGGTCTCCGCCGTGCTGCCGAGCCACACGCTGAATGCGGCACGATGCATGGGCCAGTAGGCCACGCCGTGGAGCACGACGGCCGGGCCTAGCTGACGGAGCACGTGGCCGCTAATCTTGGCGCCCGGCTTCTTGCATTCGAGACCCCAGCTGCCGGTGTCCGAGGAGAAGGACCGTAGCGCTGTGAAGCCTCGGCGACTGTAGACAAGGAGTAGGCGAAAGAAACCCGGCGAGCAGTGCGGCACGTCGAGGTCATCACCGGTGAGTATCGCGCATGCGTAGTCGTCCCCGGGGAATTCCTCGCCGGAGAGGGTTGGGAGCTTGGCCACTTCCCCTGTCATGGGGTTCCACATGCACAGGGTGAGCCCGTCGGCGCGCGCCTCGCGACGGAGCTGGAGGACGACGTGGCCGTTGCGGGACGCCACGGGGCGGGCGTCGTCGAACGAGGCGCCTCCTTCGCCGGCGAACGGGCCCAGCAGCCGCGAGGCGAATGCCGACGGGACGAAGCGCAGCTGTGGCGCTCCTCCCCGGCCACGCGCGCAGCGGCGGCTGACGTCGTCGTGCTGGAGGAAGGCGCCGATCGCGAGGTGGGGGAAGGAATCCACCGGGCGGTGGCAGGGCACGGCAGATGGGAGCGGCGCGCGTGGCCACTACGCTGCCCCAGCGCCGGCACGTCGCGGCACAGCGCGCGGCGTCGGTGAAGCCCGAGACGCGAGAGAAGATCCCAAAGAGCACGTCGTCTGGCAGAGTGGTTGGAGATGGAGGTGCGCCGCCATTGACGACGTCGCCGGACTCTTCGCGTACGTTTCCTTCGACGGGGCGGCGGCGGTGGCGGTGCAACAGCCAACCGTCGGGGTATGGACTTCCGGTGGTATCTGCGTGGCGGGGTCGGCGCACGGGCGGCATCACGACGGGCACTTGACGAATGCTCAACTCCTCGATTTATACACCATCGCAGGATTTTCAGATTGGATCTGACTAATTGCCATAAGGGATCGTGATTTGCATGCAAACTCGCTGGATTGTTTGTGGTAAAAAAAAAAAAAAAAAAAGAAAGGTTTTTCACGTTTATACCCCTGTTTTGACGGGAAATGGTAATTTTGCCCTCATTTTTCAATGTGTGTGATTTTTACGCCTGCAATTTCGAATTGAACAAGTTTTACCCTTGTTCTATGAATACCACCTACGGTGTTAAAAGGACCATAAAAACAATTTGCTCATGCATTTTTTGCCCTTACCTTTGTAAGTAAATGTTGATTATAGGGTGATTTGGACAACATAATTTCAGGCATAATTGCAGCACAAATTTGACACGCTTTTAGCACAATTTGACATAATTTCAACAGTAATTTGACACAGTTTTGACAAGATTTCAGCGCTAACATATCCATAAGACCACATGCATTTGCATATGTACATATCGCATATCATGTCCAAATCACATCCGGATCGATATACCACCATTCAAAGTCAACAAAAGCACCAACCATACAAGTTCAGCAAAAGAGCACAAACCATTAGAGAGCTATTACATGTCTAGTGGCAAATATACCATTCATGCAAAAAAAAAAAAAAACCCTAACAATCTTGTCGAGCTCCCATATCTTTCTCTTCCTCCTCCACTTATTGGCCACCTGGGTCGGGGGCGGCCGAGCCCCAGCCGGGGGCGGCCGCCCGCGGCCTCGATTGCCACGCCGAGGCAGCCGCCAGCCCTGGAGCGCCACGCCGCGCCACCGTCATCAGATCCCGCGCCACCGCCCCTCGGATCTCGCGCGCCGCCGCCCATCACCTAGCTTGGGTTTGGGAACCACGGAAGGGAAGCCCGAGGCCAACAGATTGTGATTGGAGGGGGCAGAGGTAGTATGGGATGGGTGGGTCTTTGCTATTGTTTTTTTTTTTTCACATATCCCACTAAAGCCATCCAAAACATGGGTAAATGGAGGCCTCATCTATGAAACAGAGGGGCAAAGTTACACGGTTGCAAAAATAGTGGTAAAATCACAATTAGAATACATAACAGGGGCATAATCATCAATTTGCCGCAAAAACTCGTTAAGCGAAGGCGATTATCTTCGAGTTTTTTACGAAATAGAATTCCTAATTGAACAGGTTGATGCATCGTTATCTCGATCATTATAATTATAAAAGTATTATTGTAACAATAGTGTCATTTCATCAAATCTGTTATTAAAAAGTACCACTAATAATCATGATATTTTTATGTTCTTGATAAAAGAGATAATTTTAACAAAAACAACTTACTAGAAAGAAACTATAAAGATAGATGCTGTTCTTGTGACAATAAGAGCATTCGATCTTTTTGGTTGTCTTGGGGTTAGGTTTGTTTGGAGAGTCTACCAATTTTTTTATTATTATTCTTAAACGACCAAAAGATGTAGCCCGGCTTATTTGGAACGGGGTTGTGCAAATAGACCAACACTTGCACATTTTGAGTTGTGTGTGTGGGGAGGGGGAGTGCAATATTTTGGTCTATTTGGCTACTTAGAAACAGATGCGATTGACGGTAAAAAGACTTTAGTCTTATTGGCATGTTGTTTTTAAGGCAACTAATCACAAAAGTTTTGGGAATGCAAAGAGAAGAGACAAATTCCTTGGAATTTCCTAACCATAACTGTCCGTTGTTGAAAAGGCTTACCATGTAGTTAATCAGCCCTTTGTATGTGTTCAGTTTTCAAGGGCTAAAAAAAAAGTAAGAGACTGGAACTATAATCAAAATTGATTGAATGCAAAACTCCTGTAGTGATCGAAATAAATTTCTCTTTTTCTCAAAAAATTTTGGAGAAATAACTTATGATATAGCCCCTTCTCTTTTTAGCAGAAATAATATATCACATCACCGGTATAGATTACGCAAAACTAAACTCCCTGTTCAACTAATCCATGTCGGGCCCAAGACACAGGTGCTGGGCTTCCGTGATCTCATGGGTCTTGGCGCCGCCACTTCTTCCGTGGATCTTGTTATCAGCCCATATGAGGATTTACCATTTTTTTTTTTTTTTCCAAAGACCACCTGTCATGATTTTTCCCTACAAAAAAAAAGAAGTCGCCCATTTAAACTGAAGAAGTCAGCCCATTTAAACGCCTGGCGCCTTTACTTCTTATTATCTTGTAATAGCGGACATTAGCTTCTTTGTGAAGCTTTGGTTTTGAATACAAAGGTGGGGAAACTATCCCCCGTTTGCTTTCAAAAAAAAAAAAAAAAAAAAAAAGAAGAAGAAGAAGAAGGAGGAAAAGCTGTCATGATTTTTTTTTTTTTGTGCGCAGCGCAGGTGTGCAGCTGCTCAGATCGAAGTCGAACATGCATGCCGGCTGCTGTGAGGCTCAGCTCAGGCAAAACTAGACGCAAGATCTGATGAATACGACGCAAAACTAGACGCAACGACGACGACCAAAACGTACCCAGTTCAGATTATTCAACAGGGTAATAATCATCGTCATCGCGAAGCAGGCTTTACGATGAATGCAAGCTTGTTCGATTGGATGATGGCCCTAGTTTTTTGAACCAGACCGGACCGGGCGGTTCGACCGGTAAAAAGCTGAACGAGCCTACAGCGGTCGGTTCACTTAAAAGATCGTCCGTGCAAATGGACCGGAAAAACCGGTCAAACCGGCGGTTTTAAGCTGAACGCGGACCCGCCGGTTTTGTATGAACCGGGCGGTTTTTACCATGGGCAAAAATACCCCTGTGTCAACTCAGGTTCCCGCCGACTCACGCATCGCATCGCACACGGGGAAAAAAACAAAAATTCGACTCAAGTCCAAGCTTACGGCGGCGGCGGCTCGTCGACTTCGTCGGCGTTCGATCTCACGGCGAGGGGGCTAGGCCGGGGCGGCCGTCCGCTTTCAGCGGGCGAGGCGGCGGGCGGGGCGGCCCGTGGCGTCGGGCGGCGGCGGCTGCCGGCGGCGCCGGCGGCGGCGTGCGAGGACCCACCGACGGGCGGCCGGCGCTCCTCAAGGCTCCACGTCCAGCGTCCAGGCTCCAGTCCGCCTCCTCCAAGGCTCCAAGTGCAAGCTCCAGTCCACAACTTTACGCTCCACTACGACACTACCAGTCCGAGCCTCCAAGGATCAAGCTACACCACGAACTTCTGAAGATGGCGCTAGCTAGTGAGTCTGTTATTTGTACTATAGTATATTGATAGCTTACGAAATTGTCCAGATCTGGTTAGATTGATAGCTATTGCTATGGTGCTGTTATTGAAAACTTCTGAAATTGTTTAGATTGATAGCTTCTTAATGATTGATGGCTATTGCTATGGTGCTAGAGTATATTAAGAATGTCTAGATCTGCTTTGATAACTTTTACGGCTGAACCTTATATGGGCTGTGTTTGTGAAATGAACCTTCAGCTTCATGTATGTTGAGTTGAAAGACCATGTTATCTTTGTTTTCATGATGTGTGAAAGCGGTGAGCCTTGTGGTTGTATAATTAAATTATTTTTGTTGCATCTATCAATTTTTATATATTATATTTATATACAAATACTACTTTATATATACACCGGTTCAAAGTTTTTGTGGCCAGTTCGATAAAAGCGGTCCGTTCTTATCGGACCGGCGGTTCAACCGGTTCAAAAACGGTTAGGCCGTGAACCATTGAAGCGAAGCGGCGCCGCCGGTTCGATCACCGGTCCGGTTCGAAAAACTAGGATGATGGCCCTTTAAATCTCAACCACCTGCTGCGTTTGTCTCAGGCGTTTGTCGTGTAGAGCCACTTGGGGAAGCCTGCCCGGCAGGTGTGGCGCGCGCCGGCCACGCGCCGGCTGCGGCCGCACCCGAGCTCCCCTGCTCTCGGCACACGCTTTGTCCTGGGCGGCATGGTTGTTGCTACGGGAGATCGCCGGCGGCCGGATGCTGATTTGGAGCCCCGTAGAGAGATTGGAATACTCGTCGATCCTTTCGCCGCCGGCCGGTCATGGATAGGTGATATTTTATCGTTAGTCTGAATCTAAAATACAAAAACATCACTTATTCATGACCAGACAAATTATATTATTACAATTTTGATTGATGATAACGAAAATTTTATCCCCACCAAAGGATGTTGGGCTCGGTTAATTAGTTACCCCAACTAGTCTGGACACTCTAGAGGCTTTTTATATATATATATATATATATATATATATATAATAATAATAATAATAATAATAATAATAATAATAATAATAATAATAATAATAATAATAAAACGTGAAATTTTCTGTCAATCTGCCTTGATTTTCTGTCCGCCTCCGCCCTATATATTCGGTACGGGAAGGTAACTAGAGAACAAGAGAAGAAAAGAAGCCGATACTCTTTTCTGTCCGTCGGTAGTTAGAGTCCGTCTAAAAATAGACTCCTGTCCCAAAATCAGTTTTTCTAACACTCGAAGTTAGACAAGGGACTAAACCGAGACTGAACCTAAATCAACACATCGATCAATTCTAAACCCGAATCAGACTAGCTATAGAAAGACAACTACTTATAAATCAAGTCAAAAAAAAAAAATTGATGTTTTTTTCTGCCGACATCCACAGCAAATCGATTCCCTCTATCCATACACAAATCGATACAAGATGAGATGAGATAAGATCAGAGAAAGAATCAAATCAACAAAGTCAAAAAAAAAGAGAAGAATTGAAGAGGTCATCCTGTGATATTCGAGGCCAAACTGTCCTACAAAATCGAGGGGACAAAGTCATCCTTGTCCGATGGCGTCGCGCTCATGAGCCCTTCTCCTACCTCGCGTTTAATCCAGCCTGTTGACCTCGCCCTTCGTTCTACTACTGTCTATATGGGACGCCATTGCTAAGCCAACGAGCTTGAGGGAGGCGGCCTCCATGGATGCGGCTTGACGTGGTGTGCGCTAGCGGTGGCTCAGCGATGCAGAGAAGTCGTGGCTCGGTGTGGGGAGGCTGGGGAAGATAAGCAGCGGCACTAGGGGAGCACGGGGCAAGCAGCGGCGAGTTCTCCTTCGGAGACTAGGAGTAGATTACGACTCAGGGAAGAGATAAGGCACGAAGATGCTAGGTGGGGCCCGCTGCTATTGATGGTGTCAAATAGGGCCATGCTGTGAGTTTGCATATGGTGTGAAATGTGAATAAATCATATAATTAAATTTGGTGGCTTATTTTCTACTCCCTCGGTTCCAAATTATATTTATTTGACTTTTTAACCTTAAATTTGACCATTCGTCTTATTCAAAAAATTTGTGCAAACATAGTCAAATTTAAGTTATTTTTAAGGACCTTTGGTTAATAAAGAATGCCAGAACAAAAGTTGTGATATTTTGAACAAATTTTTCGAATAAGGCAGTAGTCAAACTTAGGTTTAAAAAGTAAAATAAACTACAATTTCAAACGGGTTTAGTATGAAGTGATCCAAACATATCCCTGTTTCTTCCATAAACCCATGAACTTGATTATATGTTTGCTACAAGAAAAGGTGTCATGTCATGTTCTCAACTAATAATTGTTCATGTTGCATGCACCAATGTAATTAGATTATGAACGAACTAACAAAGCTACTCTTTTTCCAAACATGATATGATTAGATCATGGAACATACCGTTAACAACGCACGGACATTTTTTGCTAGTTAAATAAAAACCAAAAATAAAAAGGGTGGGAGTTTCTCTTTTCGACTTCGGCCAAAAAAAAAAAAAAAAGATTTTATCCCCAAAATAATAAGGGCACACTGCTTATGGATATACTAGTGGAAGTTTTAATTGAGAATTGGTTTATGAAAATATTTTTATTTTGTTACAATAAATATTGTAAAAGTGTTTTTTTTTATAACATTATGATGATAGAAGTGGTTAGTATCGAATACAAATCTACATATTTGTCTTGCATGTCTCCAAACTAAGACATTAAAGTTTTTGATGTCTATTAAGGTTTCACCAAATCTTCCTCAATATTTTGTCATGACTAGAACCAATGTCTCCCTAATCCAACCCAATATATAACTCAATTAATAACGAAACAAAATATCAACCACTATGCAGTATCCACTAAACGTGACAGCGTGGCATATAAAGTGCCAGCATGGCAGCACCCTTCCTTTCTGTGCCATGTCATTGCTCGTAAAAGGAAGTAGCAATCAATTTAGCTGACCTCACCTTCTCCTGGTGCTGTTTTCTTTTGTCCTTTTTAAATTAAAAAAGGCGCGCAGTGCTGCTTCATATAAAGCTCCTGCAATTGGTCCAATGCCAACGCCCTGTAACTAACGAGCACTCAAGAACCGATCGATCGATCGAGCTGAGGGAGTAGAAAAATATAATGGGTGTCTTCCAACAAGGCGATGTGACGATGAGCGTGATGATGAGGCCGGTGCTGCACCTCATGGTCGGCCTGGTGCTCTACGGCGTCACCGAAGAGATGACCATGCCGGCGCTCGTCGACAAGGTCACCGCCGCGCTCTGCCCCGCCGACGACAGGTCTTGCCCTGAGGCCCTTTACCTCACCGGCCTGCAGTCTTCAGTAAGCCTCCAATTCCTAGTAGTACTCATCAGCTAGCTTTGTGCATCCATCACTGTCTCTGCATTATTCCGGGCGTTTGATGCAGTTCTTCTAGGATCGATGACAATCATAGTGTGTTCTTCAGCAGGTTCTTGTTCAATTACTGCTGGCTGCTTGTTGTTTCGTCAGTTAATTGCTTTCTGATTGCAGGTTGGAGGGATTTTCAGGATGATTGGGTTCACTCTGATGGGCCAGCTGGCTGATGAGTATGGCCGGAAGCCTCTCATCCTTCTCACTGCCTCCACTTCCATCATCCCGTTTGGTAATATAATAGGAAAACAATGTCAATGCGGGCATTTTTGTATACGTAGTCCATTGATCTGCTCTGGATACTAATTCAATTCAATGTTGCTGTCATATGTTGCTTTCAGCTCTGGTTGCTTGGAACAATTCCAGGACTGCTGTGTATGTATACCTTATTCTGCATACCCTCTCAATCCTGATTGGCCAAGGAACCATATTCTGCCTTTCTATTGCTTACACGGTGAGAATACTGATCCTAGTCTCCTTATAGGTCTTTGTAGGTAAATATGCATACATATCATTGATTGAACTGCTCCCCCTCGTATTATTTGGCATTTCACTTGATGTTAAATTATGCCCGGAGGAGTACTGTGGCTTTATCCATCAGTAACGAAGTATTAGAATGGCATATTTTTTAATAAGCGTGCCAGTAACTTTTGCATTTTGCAATGAAGTTTACTTGGTCTACTTGGTCTAGGAGCTTGTAGACCAGAGGCCTTGGGCTCTGACCAATCTCAATGACTGTGACCAATCAAAGGCAGGGGCTTTACTGGAATTGCACCCTCAAAGACATGGTCTGCCTTGCGATCCCCTGCTTTTGCTAAAACCAATATCTTTTACATCACAAACATTACAAAACTAATTATATGTCTCCTTAAATTGTAATGCAAGAACAAGAAGGAAAAGCTCCCCAATTTACCATGTTCGTGCTTGGAAATATTATGTTTTTTTTCGAGGAAACTTCGGGGGGGATTAAATCATCCCCACCTGCTTTTATATTCCACAGATGCGGGAAGCCGGTGGGCGGAATAAACGGCCCTTGGTACAAATAGTTCGTCTAGCAATGGAGGGAAATTATATTACATCAAAACATAAAAGTCTCCAATGTCTAGCTAATGTCTCCTTCTTCCTTGGTATGCGGCAACTCCAATCATGGATGGCTCCTCTGCAAGCCGCTTTGAGGCGTCCAATGTCCGGGGCCGCGCCTCTAAACACAACTTCATTTCGATGCTTCCAAATTTCCCAGGCCAAAAGCAGTAGGAGGGTGTTGAGGACGTCTTTGTGCACCGATGGAGGAGGTTGGGAGTTCGAGTTTCTCGACCTTGGCTACCTGCGACGGGTTCCGCCAATTGCATTCCAGAAATATTATGTTAGGACCATTCATTTGGTATTTTAAGTAATTTGAAACTGTAGATGTAACAATCAAATGAATGTTATTAGGCTATATTTTTTGTTTGGTATGTTGTCAATAACAGATAGTGATTCAAGGGTTATAAAAATGATTATGCTGAATTAGGCAGATGCAGTTGAACCATCAAGGAGGGCAGCTGCATTTGGATTCTTGGCGGGAATTTTCTCTGCGGCACACACTTTGGGGAGCGTTTTTTTCAAGGTTCCTGTCTGAGAGGTGGATTTTTGAGGTATCGGTAGTTAATGATACATATAGTTGCATCATAATTTCAAATTTTTTTTACTTTCACTTTGCTAAGTGTTAATTCTTATGAGTGCTCTACTTCGGTTGATTAGGTCTCAATTGTCCTATTGATCTGCTCTATCCTCTACATGAAAATATATTTGGTTGAGACAGTTCAAAGAGCTTCTTCTACATCTCCGCATTTGTCGATGTCATCTTTGCTTGTCAAGTTACCACAAGAACGTTGGGAATCTATCAAGGAGAACATTAGTATAGTCAAAAACAGGTAACCATTGCACATTAAGCATCAATTTTGAAATCTCATATAAAATTTATCCAAAAACCATGAAAGTTAAATAGTCAAGCAATTCATGATGAATCATGAAGTTCATGTAATAGTTTATTTTGGGTTGTTTCCTCCTTGTTCATAAGGAAAATGTGGATTATACATAGATGTTTTTCCTTGTATCAATTTGAATAACATTGCTCTTCATGCCTATTTTTCTACTTTAGTGGTATTGAACAATTTAAAAATGATATTTTCTTGATGAAAAGGAGTAATATGGATAATAAATTTAGAATGTATAAACTATAAATTTCTATATGAGTTCTTAATTATCAAATAACAGTTGACTATCACAATTGTTTTTAAAAAGATTATGAAGGGACTAAAGAGAACATGATACAACCGGTAGTTTGCATAAGAATGGAGTTAAGAGACATTCTTCTGGTTCCACATTTTGATAGTTGTATACAATGAACATTAACTAGTTTTGAAACTAGCAAAACTTTGCAATTTCCTTTTGTTATAAAAAGAACGCCTTTATTCAGCTTTTTGCATAATGTCATTCCTTTTGTCTTCATGTCTTTCTATGTTGTAGTGAAACACTTGGGAGAATCTCATATGTTGCCTTCTTTTTATAAATTGGGCATGATTGGCATTAGCGACGTTCTAATGGTAAACGGTTGTCTCACATATGTTTTTTTATGATATATTGTTAAAAAACTATAGGGAACTTCAATTGTATTTTATTTTTTCAGTATTACCCGAAGTCCGTATTCGGCTTTGATAAGGATCAGTTCTCAGAAATTCTAATGGTGGTTGGAGTTGGTTCAATCTTTTCACAGGTGCTCTTTCATGGTTTTATTTTATACCAACTAAAGTAACACATATATGTTGCATAGCCTGCCAATTATCAATTTAATTAATTGGATTTATGACATGTTTTTATACTGTAGATTGTGGTCCTCCCCTTTCTTAGCCACATAATTGGTGAAAAAGGCGTCTTATGCATTTCAATACTCACATCCATTGCTTATGTAAGTAATAAGTAGATTTTATACTCTGCTTTTACTAATCTCAGTTACACTATTTTGATAATACTGATCTACTGATTTTGGGGGGAAACCTTTTTCAGGCTTTGCTTTATGGCGTTGCATGGGCTTCGTGGGTATGTATCCAATCAAATTTACTGAAGTCATAAACTGATTTAAATTTTCATTAATGAACCTCAACTAATTGATGTTCTAATAAAAATTATCTCATACTCATGGAAATACCATTTGGTACAGTTACAAAAGTTTTGTCCATTTACCTGCTATCTATCCTGCAGGTTCCGTATTTCAGCTCTTCATTGGGTATCATCTATGTTCTGGCCAAACCAGCAGTAAGTCAAGCTCAGTTCTGTAAACAATGTATTCAAACATTAGGCTCTGAGAGACAATTTATCAATATAACTTAGGTGGGGGACTCTCTCCCCACCCGTCAAACTTATCAATAATAATTAACAAAAAAAGCAGCAGTAAGTCAATATTATTCATATTTGTCCTGTTTGCACTGTGACTTCAAGTTTTCACAGTTCAGAAATATTTTCAGAAAAAAATACGCCTTTAGTACATTCCAGTTGTTTTTCGTAGTTTTGTTTTCATAGTTTTGTTTTCATGAAAATTATGCAATTCTGCAGATATATGCGATCATTTCTGGTGAAGTACATTCAACTGACTAGGTACATATAGAAACCTGATCTCCCAGGCTTTATTATTTACTAATTTCTAAGTTCCTAACTGTACGTGCCATTGTCTCTTTGTATTATCTTTACAGGGGAAAAGCTCAAGGTTTTATTGAAACCGTGCAATCTGTAGCAAATCTGTTGGCACCTCTATTTATGAGTCCACTGACCTGTAAGCAATTGAATTTCTAGTATGAAACTGAAGTTTTTCATATATTTGTGCAACATGCACAATGATCTATATATATTTTTTTTTTTTTATCTCTTACCATTTCCTCTGTTTCAGCTTACTTCATTTCAGAGGAAGCACCCTTCGATTGCAAAGGTTTCAGCTTTGTCGTGGCTAGTTTCTTTTTGGTCAGTTCTCTTCCTCTCAGGGTCAGGGTGATAAAAAATGGCAGTATACAGGGGCTATAATTGCAAATGGAATCAGAACTGATTCGTTTTTCCTCAAATTTTAAATGTTTTTACAGGCAATATCCTTTTGTCTTGCTTGGATGCTTAACCCAGGAAGGAAGGGCAAACGGACAGAAGCTGTTATTTCAGGCAGCACCGATGAGGAAGCACCACTATTGGCAAAATGGCCTAGACAATGACTCCAGGAAATTGAGCTATAAAATTAGTCTAGAAGAGAACCGAGTGTGCATAAAATTGTAGGATACGTGAATTACAATAGCAACAACGTAGTACAGGTCTTGCTTGTATCATACTCCCTCCGTCCAGAAATACGCTTATCATTTCTGGACGGAGGGAGTAGTTTCTGTACATACTGCAGAATGAAAAAGCTGATGACCTGTATCAATACGGACAATGTGAAGCGATAAATTTTGGGTTTACCTATGTGCTAACTTTGGTTATAAGAACCACTATTTTGTGCAATTCAGTCTTCTCTTGTCTAGGCAAATGAATCTTTGTATTGTGTGTGCCTCGTTTGCTGGAATCTTGGAAAAGCAAGACAAATCGGTGCTTTAGTAGTCGAATGCAGAGTATTGCTTTAGTGGCGCTGTCAGAACAGAGACTACTTGAGTTTCTCATTGTTCTGACAATATCTGAGAGACAGAGTAGGTGAAAAGAAAGGTATGCCTTTCACCAATGCAGGAAAAGAAAAACAACTGCTAGTACTAGAGATTGTTCTTTGTGTTTTTGAAAGCAGTGATAGAGACAGTTCACTGAGCAAAAATAACCAGCACTGGCTGTGCTGCTCTGTTCTCATAGTGATCACATTATCTTATAGTAGGGAGTTAATAATGAAGTGACCCAACCCACATGATTGAGTTACTGCAAATAAACAAGTAACCTCATTGAAATATGAGGTACCAGCAAACGGCCAAAAGAAGGCCCAAGCCTTGCAGATGTATGTTATGTCTGTTCATAGATCAGCGTTAATATAAGAAACATACAGTATGTTCATCCAACACGCAAACAATGACGAGGTACGAGGAGCTCCTAACTTCCATAACAGGTCATGGGGATAGCAACAGCTTTACAGAATCTGAGGGGGGGAAAATCCAGTTCCATAATAATACAAATTAAGTAGAAACAGTAATCGTCTCACATGTGACGTGTTCAATTCGACAGAGTTACACAATGTTGCTGGCCCCTCCCAAATTAAAGAAGCACAGTAATAAACCATCCACATATAAGCGAGTAATAGTAGTACAACATAAATTGAATGGCAACACCAGAAGAGTGGTCTTTCCCTTCTTTTATTTTAAATAAATCTACAGATGGAAAAAAGATGGATGAGATGGGAACACTTGCTTCCCGGCTGGATGGAGTATGAATATGCAAATAGGATTCAGGACGGCTGCTGGATTTCCACTGTAATCTCGTCCTCGGTCTGTCCGTCCTCCGACCTCTGATTTGAAAAGTAAAAGGACGTGCCTCAGTAACGGAATAGTACATGGAGAAAAAATGGAAAAGAAGTCAAAGAATTCACGAAAGAGATCCAATGGTAGACAATGTGACTTAACAGTTATACGTGCCTTAGCCGAAGCAAGCTTGACGTTATCGTACACAAATTGGGCAATATCCCATGGATTGTCCCAGGACCCAGTTGCCTCAGGATCTACATGATACATCACATCGTATAAATACAGCCCATCAGTAAACGCATGCCAAAAACTGGAGGAAAATTATATGTGTACTACTTGTGAGATTAGAACACATGTACCGTAAAAGGTAGTCTTCTTGTCCGCTGTGTTCAGAAATAGTAGGCTACTGTTTGAGTACTGTAATCTAGATTCTGGGAAGTAGAGACACTCAGCAACATCAGTACTTGAAGTGAGGTAAAACTTGACACCAGATACCAGCTTTGACACAGTAACAAAGTTATCAATTTGTTCCTGTAGAAGCTGGGGAAAAAAAAAAAATTCGAATAATTAGAGTATCATCCAAGGTCTAAACATACAAGTTTCTCATGTACTAGTGCCCCATGATCTTCCTGGGTTGAAGGCTACTAATAACATATTCAAAAGGGGCAGCAGTCAATTAGTTTGGGATACACATTACTTTTTTTTTTGGGAACTGTGGGATATACATGCATAACTTATTATACTATCATCATTGCTAAGCTGAACAACAAGTGGATCGGAAAAAAGGCGAAAGGTGACTAGGAAATTTGCAAATAAAATAAAGAAAGTAGTTAATATTTGAGAGTTTTGAATTTGGATATAAAGCGGTAAGGAGAGGCAATGTCATTACTACTGAAGCACTAAGTAATGCGTAGAAGGGAGAAGAAAGAGTTCGTACATCTGATCGGCGGACGAAGAAGAAAACCATGTGGTGGTCATGGCCATATTTGTCGTTGAGTATCCTGCGCGCGTCCTTGACGGTGGAGATGTCGTGCACATTATTCACCCCCAGAACTTTCCACTCGCGGATGTCGAGGTGGTAGAGCATGGCCCAGAGATGGGTTATGAACTCACCGCCTTGCGCCAGGTGCCGCATGTGCGCCTCCGCGTTGCCGTACGGCGCCGCATAGACCAACAGCTGCACCCACACAAGTGCCAGTGTCTTCCAGAGTTCATCGGAACTACGACCATGCATAAGCTGCTTTGCCAGAGCCTTGCTATTCGAGATTCGATAATCTGCCATGTCTGCATTGTCCAACTTCTGGGCCCTCCATCTCTTGAAAACAATACGGTCTGACATGTTCCCAAGGATTGTGCTTGTGTCCTTCTCCCTGTGGCAGGTGATAAATACCTTGGCGTCACGCGCAAAGCGATTGTACACAAGCTTCGTCCACACAACCGGGCCGGGAGCAACTCTGGAGCGTACTTCACCAAGTAGGCACAGTA
This sequence comes from Hyparrhenia diplandra, assembly GCA_015847255.1. Taxonomy (NCBI): domain Eukaryota; kingdom Viridiplantae; phylum Streptophyta; class Magnoliopsida; order Poales; family Poaceae; genus Hyparrhenia; species Hyparrhenia diplandra. The sequence goes on from JADLZK010002531.1 coordinate 135,229, forward strand.
CTGTGACAGAGCATTGGCCACACGCCGGTGATCCCGAGTCTTCGTCCCTCCTCCTCCTCCTCTTCTTGGGAAATAATTAGTCTGCTCTGCCAGCTCACAGTACCATGTCACAATGTGCCACGTCATAACACAACTCGCATATCTGTAACTGTAACAATGATCTTCGGGCCTAAGTAACTGGGCTGCACTAAATTGTGGAAGAAAATAACGAATCTTTGGTTCCTTAGGAAGGGACGATAACCAGTTCTGGTCTAGTCCGTTGCTCCGGATCTGACCAAGGAAATCAATAATGGATGCCTTCACATCTTCGTCCAAATTAATGCCACCTCTTTTGTTGATGTCGCTGCAAAACAATTCCAAAATCACCTGCCACATGTAGTGCAATCCAAGCGTCTGAACCATCCATTCACCTTTTTTGTGTGCCAACCAGTCAGTAATCTCCTCCACTTCGATTCACCTTCTATTTCTGATGACCATATCCCTTCACATTTTTTTGCCCGTCACTCAATAATCTCGGTTCAGGAAGCATGGAGTACTGCCCAATCTTATCTTGCCAGAGGTACTTGTCAAACAGATTAGTGCTGGTCGCTACAAGTGCTTTTAATCTCACCCACCCACTCAATGATACCGGTTCATATTCATACTGCGGCTTTACAAAACGAGGTGGTCGAAAACCATAACACAAATCAGATTCTAGCATGTTTACCTCCATGTCATCGTACTGCCATGTTCCCTCCATGTTTTCGTACATTTGGTATGTTTTCTCCATGTTTCCTATTTTGTACACGCAGGCAACAGTGGCTCTCGCCCAGTTTGATGTCCAGGACCGAACCAATTGCAACAGCTGCAACAGAGCCAGAGACACTAATATGCCAAAAGTTATAGCAAGATCTGCAGTCGTTGTGCTAACAACTTCGGTGCAACCAGTAGCAATAGAATGTCTAGTCAGTCCCCCGGGAATGGCAGTTGCTACCAGGACAAAACATATCCCAGCGAATGAAGCTAGTGCCCACAAACTAGCAGTTTTTGCCTGATAGTAATGAAGAAATGGGTTACCAGTGAACAAGGCATCATACACGAAACCCAACTCAATCTCAATTACATTCAAGGCCCACTCGTAGTCCATGTCCATCAGGTTGTTTGGGTTTGGCATATGATAGTCTAACCCAAGAAAGTAATGCCGCAACTTATGAGACAGACATAAGGCAATCCACACATCATAACAGGACACCAGTGACTTAACCTTGTTATTCCTTGCTGACTCTTCTATGTCAGCCCCACAGATACCAGTGCCAATAACGGCAGTTATCGAATGTCGCTTAGTTTTTGTGAAAACATGTGGTTCTCCATAAGAGCCAGTATACACCATGTCGCACAACTTCTTTTGTTCCACAAGTGCAAATGATCTATGAAAACCCTTGACGAAAGTGATGGCAGACAGTGTGATGATAGCTGCTTTACCAACGACATTAGTGATGCTTGAGATACTCATCAGCAGGACATATCCACAGTTGAGGCAAATCCCAAATACCACCTTTGAGAGGGGACCCTTGTAGTCTAGCCCGTTGTAGGTACTGACCGGATCAATGCAACCAAAGAGGGTGAACAATGACACTGTCCATATGGGATACATCTCACTCTTCACCGACGAAGATTGCATTAGACCAATGCTGTATGTCCCAAGAGACAAAGATAGAACTTGTGCAGCAAAGAAACCCTTTTGGACTATCCAACTATTGGACCAACGGCGGCACGACCCAAAGGCAGCAAGGAAAAAACTAAAGACGATTGCCAACAATGTCAATGCCTCAATACGAATTACTATCCACCTTGAGCTCTTCCACCAATGTAATTGATGCCAGGAGGTTGTTAGTGTTGCATTTCCCAAGTGTGCCTCCATATTCTCCATGCAGTGATAATCCACCTTAACCTGAGAAAGTTTTGTTGTAAGGCTGTGTGCCAACATATTTATAGATATAACCACAAATAACTTTTTTGTTAGGTCACTTTTTTATACTACCCGTTTATATCCGCCTTATGGAATTAACTACTCCATGCATTCCAAATAATATAACGTTTTTGGCTTTTCAAGATACATAATTTTTGCTATATACTATGCCTAGATACATAGTACAAGCAATATATCTTAAAAGCCAAAAATGTGACACGCACTAATGTGGTCTCAATATCCGGCAAAATAAAGCGGGCCAGCGAGGGCCCAAGAAGAGGGGTCGGGCACCACAACGTCGTGCCCTAAAAGAGCTGAGTGCCAAGTAGGCGCCGCCGCCGCCGCTCCTGCCGTCATCGCTACATCCAGTTTCCGTATAGTCTTAATAGATTAGGAAAGAGTCGGTTAGTTGAGAGATTGATTTGAATTTGTTAGGAAAGGAGAATCCAAATCTTATCAGAATCTCTAACGTTTCTTAAAAGCCAAGTCTCGCTGGGATTATAAATACTAGCGGCATGTAATCGTTGCAATCAAGAAACAAATAGCCAAAAGGTTTTATTCCTCTCCTCTCTCTTCTCTTAGCGTCGCACTCTTTCCACCGCGCCATGATTTTAAATAGCCAACTATATATAGCACCACTATAGCTATTTTGTAGTCTCTATCTAATATTGTCAATTTAAAGTTTATGGTTTGGCTTAAAGTTTCTATTTGCTATGATTTTAGCCTGTGTGCTGAGCACGGGTTGATGAACGAGTTTATCATAGCTTAGCTTCAAATTATCATAGTTTAGTTTCAAAGTGTGGAATAGATGCTTATACTAGTACGCATAACCTACGATACGAGGAACGGCCATAAAACCGAAACCCAATCCATATAATATAATAGAATAAGAAAACAGTAGCACTGCAACTAAAGATGAAAAGAGCTCTATAGCTGCTGGTAATAAGTACTAACCCAGTGCTGTCTCTAATAAAATGCAGAAGGGAAAGCTCTGGAAGGCAACGCAGTATCATTGATCTCGGTTGTTGTAAATGCAAACACCTACGCCATGGCTTCAATTAGCCTACTATATATAGCACCGCTATAGCTAGTTTGTATAGTCTCTCTGATATTGTCAATTGCTATGCTGCCGCTAATGACGCTATAGTTCTGCTAAGTCCTCCTATTTGCCTTAACTGCAAAATATGTTTAGCACCGCTAATATTGTACAAGGCAAATGTTCAGTCTTTATTCTAGGTGAGTATAATCTATGATAAGTCTTTATTGTGTTCTTCAACTAGTAATAAATAATGTAATGAACTAATGAATTGTTCTATCTTCGGAAGTTGAATGAATAAGAATGGTAACTATAGCTGTGTCATTATATTGATTACTTTAATGAATATTAAGTAATGAACCTTGAGGCATATACTCCAAAGATGTATCTATCTCAGTATCTGTGTTCAAAAAATTCAGTTAATTAAAAAAGCGTAACGGCGTGGTCACAAAAATCAGTTAATTAAGAATTTTATGACTTTTTTTTTCTATAAAAAGGGCTCAATCAAGTAACTTTCATTTTACCCTGCTTTTTACTTTTTATATCTTTCAAAAAAAATTCAGTTAATTGAAAAACGCGCAATGGCGTGGTAAAAAAATCAGTTAATTAACAATTTTATGTTTTTTTTCTATAAAAGGGGCTAAATCAAATAACTTTCACTTTTACCCCGCTTTCAAAGAAGAGTACGGCTAAGTGTCATAACTTTCAATTTAAAACCTTGGGACACACCAATGCATTCGAATCAAACTCCACTATAGGGCTTCCCTTCATTGCGTCATATCAATAGGGAAATAGCTTCCACTATATCCCGCTATTGTTTTTTATAGCTATTGAAAGGGGCTACTGCTAAATGTCGTAATGTCGTAGCCCACGATTTAAAACCTTGAAACACACTAATGCATTTGAATCAAACTCCATTGTTTTTTTTAAATATATGAATCTAATTCCACTGTAGGGCTTTCCTCCGACAAATATATACTACAGAATACGCTATGACTGCAACAGACCATAAAGATAGCTTGGAGTCACGTACCACGGCTGCGCCTCTCTTCGAAGCAGAATACGCTTCTCCTTCTGTCAGAATGGCAACAGGTTCTGCTCCTCTCTAAATGCTGCTGAAGGAAAGAGGTGTCTGTGACCAAGAGATGTACAACCAACAGTAAGATTGGAACGCACTTGATTGCCTCGAGTAATCTTGTAGCCGTTGTATTGGTGTGCCCCAAGACCCGATCCAGTGATCACTGAGTTTGTTCTCGTTCTAATATTTCTTTTAAGCGAAAGTACATGTCATTTTTTTATAGAATAAGAAAAACACAAAAATACTAAGTGGGCTATTTTTTTTAAAGGGTAAATAAAATTGTACAAACCTCATAACAATCTTAGGATATAACGCTATATCTCAAAGAGAAAGGGATGGATTTTGGAGCATACAAATATGACACAAGTTTGCCAGCCTCACATACAAAGAAAGCAAGGAAGGCCGGCTAGCCAAATTTAGCCGCCAAGACTCGCGGGATAGAAATGTTGAATACGCTAGCAATCGCATTGGCTAGTCCGTAGGAAAAAAAGAATAGTAATAGCAAGTTTGATAGCAATTCTCTTGGACAAGGTCTTAGGCCGACTGATATAGAGAATCGGACAATTGGCTTTGTTTAAACAATATGACAAGATTTGAATTTTGCATTACAAAGTTCGTTGCGGGCTTTTGAACGACACAGAGGTGTGCACAGCTGCGGCATGGTCGCCCTGGAGGTGCAAGACAGGGGATGGAGGTAGAGATGGGACGGGCAGGACCGAGAGGGAGGACCAGTGGAGCCATCTCCCTCCAAGTTATATTAGCCTTGTATTCATTTGAGATTTGTCAGCTAAATTAATTTGTCTCATTGAGAAAGTTGAAACCCAGATAACTACATTGTCATTACAGAAAAACAAATGAGGGAGTGATCAAATAACACACGTGAATTTTTAATTTAGGGCCTTTCAAACACTTGAATTCTAAGCGAACTATTGAATTGTTTGATTTTTCAAGGGTTCAATGAATGTAAATGTCGATTATAGTCATCATTATGTTGATTGTTGTAATCAATGTTAAGTAATGGACCTAGAGACATCTTCCCTCAACTCTTTTTTTTTTTTTTTTCAAAATCATGCATGTACGTGTATTGCTTTAAGGGAAAAAGAAGATTGGTACGGTGAGCTGTCATAGAATGTGAGAAGCAAGCATATTACGGAAAACACCGGCCCAAACGGTGCAGAGAGAGAGCAACATGGAAAACACCTCGACACAATAATAAAAGATACAAAGAGGGAGCGAGACCCCTCGACACCAAAACACCTACAGCGGTGCATGCAAAACCATATCGCAATGATCGTCCGCCAAAAGACCGCCCAAAGCATCGACAAGCGGCAAAGCATCCGCCAACGAACACAGCGGCAGAGAATCCGACAATGAACCAAACGGCGGCCATCACTCCTAGCGGCTCGACAGCTGCCCAAGAGGAGGTCGACAAGGCAAGACGACGGCAAAGCATACGCCAACAACCCAAGCAGCAGCCGTCACTCATGGCGGCTCAACAGCCGCCTAAGAGGAGGCAGACGAGATGACGACACATCCGCCAACGAACCAACTAGCAGCTGTCACTCTTGGCGGCTCAACAGCCGCCCAAGAGGAGGCAGACTGCAGAGCGACAAAGCATCCGCCAACAAACCATGACGGCAAAGCATCTACCAACGAACCCACGACGACAAAGCATCTGCCAACGAATCAGTGACGATCCAACGGACAGGTCAAGAGCCGGAAGACATACCAAAACGAGTGGGAATGAGGTGCAACGGGCACAAATTGGTGAAGGCAGGCCGACCAGTTCCTCAGTGATGCCTTTGGGAAGGGGAGTACGCCCCGCGACTATGGGCGTGTTGTTGCTGGCCTTGGAGACATCTAAGGCAGGGCTTTCGCCCAGAATGCAGGGCCGGCCAATATGCCGATGACCCGATGGAGACAAAACCCGTGGAAGAGATGCGCGGGCGTTGCCTTCAGGAAGGACACGACGCCCAAGGCACTTTATTAATGCCGTCCCCGAGAGGGATGGGTTTCACCCGCATCTCCCCGGAGGCTAAAAGACGACCGGCTTGGTGAGCCTCCAACAAGCCGCCATCAGCCACGCCACCATGACGCGGCCAAAATCACCGCAGGGCCCAGCCACGGACGCCGCCACCAGGCATCCAAGAGGGAGGCGTCGCCGACGCGGGATGCCACCAATCCCGGCTACCGGACCAAGGTGGCGCGGTCACCCACCGACCGGGACCATGGGGTGCTGGCACCTGTGGAGGGCCAGCGCCCTACCCGCCAGCACCCCAGGGTCACGCCGGTCACCGTCGCTGGACGGGGAAGCCAAGAACTCGGTGCGAAGAGAGAGGCGGCCGCCCCATCACAGCCAGGCGGCGGCCCCCGGCCACCACACCCCAGCGGCGCCTTGGCGAAATGGCCACCAATGGGGTGCCCCGCCGCAAGCCAGCCATGTGTCAGATCCGGGCAAGGGGGACCGGATCCGCGCCCGACACCCCAGATCCGATGCTCCATGGCCATCGGGCGGCAGCCCTTGGTGCGGAAAGCTCGCTGCTCGGAGGAGGAAGAGAAGATGGAGGGGAGTGTGTGTGTGTGTGTGTGTGTGTGTGAAGGGAAGTGCAGCCTGTTGAGCGCAGCCGAGCCTGCCGCCACCACTAGTTAGGACGGTGGCGGAACCGGCTGAGGACCTCACACGCGCCAGGGGCTTTGGCGGCAGCAAGAGCTGTCGCCCCCCGCCACGTCGAAGACGACGGGGGGTGGGGTGGGGGGTGTTAAAAACCCCTGCCGTGTAATATATTCCTCAAATCTTGGTGTGTTTATTTCAGTATATATACATGTTCAAAAAATAATTCAGAGCAACATGTTTTCGTACATAATCAATTAAGGATTTATATGTTTTCCTAGAAAACCACTAAATGAAATAGCTTCTACTATACCCCCTATCACTTTTATAGCTTTTTGAGAAAGCTACTGCTACTTACCCGTAGCGTACGATTAAAACCTCGAGACACACGTACTATAATGCACATTCGAACCAACCTCCACTGTAGAGGTTCCTTCAGACAAATATATACACAAAACATTTGCACTGCAACAGATCATAAATTAAGATAGCTTGGAGTCACGTACCACGGCTGCGCCTTATCTTCAAAGCTGAAACGTAGAGTTGAACTGCCTGTTGCAGGAGAGGATGAGCCTTCTTCCTTCCTTCACTATGGCTACAGTAAATGCCTGCTCCTCTCTGGCTCTCTCAATGGTGCTGAAGGAGCAGTGCTGTCTGTGAGGCTGTAACACTTCTAAAGAGACCAAGAGACGTGCAGCCGACAATAAGACTGAAACGCACTTGCCTCGAGTAATTTTGTAGCCGTTGTATTGGTGTGTTCCGAGACCCGATCCAGTGATGCAGACTGTGTTTGGTCTCGTTCTATCTTTGTTTATGCGAAGGGTTACAGAATGGTGATCCAAAGCTCTCGATCAAGTGGGCTATTTAGTAAAGCGTAAGGAAAATTACAAACCTCGTACGAACCACCTCGGGACGATAAAGTAAGTTTCTTATCTTAAGGAGTAATTTTGTTAATCAGCCACGCCAGGTACGGCCGTGTGGGCCTGCCTGGTTTTGTTCCTTTTCACAAAGTTCTCTATCAAGTAGGCTATTTTGTAAAGAGTAAATAAAATTGCACAAACCTCGAACCATCCTAGGCTAATACAACTTGTTTCTTATCTTAAGGAGTAATTTGTTAATCCTCCACGCCAGGTATGGGCCTGCCTGGTCACACGTTGCCCTTGTTTTGTTTCCTTCGGTGGTCACGCTGCGTCCGGTCCTCCAGCGCGCGCGTCGAGAGTCGAGATAGTGGAGCGACCTGGGCGACGCCATGAGCAAGTATAGAGTATAAAGAGTGAGTGAGGCCCTCCAACTTTGTTAGCTGGTGCTTGTCTACTAGGGGCAACAACTTAGACAATAAGAATTACATTATTTTTTTGGGAAAGAAAGAGTTAGGTTGACACCGGTCCCCGGACGGTGCAGGACGCGCAACCGCCGATGCATTGTCGTGGTGGGCACGTGGAGGTGGAACACAAAGACCGAGGGATGGGAGGACGGAGCAACCATCTCCCTCCATGTTAGCCGCGGATTTTTTTTAAAATTTTGCCTTTTTCAAAATAAATTTCAAATCTATCCCTAGTTTAAAACAATTTGCACCAGATATCCCTTTGGTCGCGCCAGGATGCATAGGCGCGATGTTTACACATGTCGCCCTATGCATGTGGCGCGCGGCGACGCTCGCCCGGGCGTCGTTGACCCGGCGACGCCGCCGTGGACCACGCCCGTGATGGTCCCACCACGTCGCGCGCCGCTGCATGCGGTGTCGCGCCTCACGCATCTGGCCGACGGGCCCGTTAGGGTTTCCGTTTGGGCCTCGTCGAGCGCGTGGGCCCACCATGTCGCGCGGATGGTTTAGCGCGACAAGTTGGTATAAATGCTGCCACCAGTCTACTTTTTCCCCCTCTCTTCCCCAACTCACTTTTCCGAGGAGGGACGAAGGGGACCCCTGCAGGTGAGTCCTTTGGAAGCTTGTTTGCTCTTTTTCTCCCCAAATGCTTCCAATTGTCTAGTTTGTTTGCTAGTTGACTTTGCTTGTGTTATCTAGCTTGCCAATTGTGTTATCTACCTTGCTAATTTTCTTTTCATTTGGTGGAATTGTGCACTTCAAACCTAACCCTAAGTCACATCATTTGAATGACATTTCCCATACATGTATGTTAGTTTGTTTGATGGATTTACTGTTTAATGAATATTTGCACATGTATTATGGGTTGCTTAGGGTTCATGTAGAATTGCTTGTTTTCCAAATTTTGTTTCATGTGTTATGGTTTGACTAGGATGTTCAACCATGTATGGAGATTAGTTTGTTTGGTTGTTCATATCTTAAGGTTTACTTGGCCTGTTTACCATGTATCATGTTTAGAGTTTATGAAGATTTCATAATTGTTGTAATATTTGTTATCATGTTTTATTTATCGTTGTGACTATGTAAAAAATAGATGGATGTAGTATTATGGTTATGGCTAAGTAACAATTAGATGGTTCAAATTTTTAATAATATTCGTGTTGTGTAATAATCCATGGTGTAATACTTCACATTTTGTAACAATTGGAAGATATGTAACAAATCCATGGGGTGTTATATGTGTTGCACTTATGTGTAATAGTTTTCATTTTGGTGGTTTTGCTAGGTGTCATGGACTCGTCCCTGTTCCTGCATCATCCGGAGGACCATGATGGGACGGGTCCATTCCCAGCACCTGTGGCGGCGCCGACTTGTCACTGTGGGTGGCCGGCCAATGTGAAGCAGTCCAGGCATCCTTTGTCCGCCGGGCGTGCTTTTTTCTGTTGCCAGCTACGGCGTGGTCCTCCGACAGATAGTTGGGCAGACGGATGCAATTTCTATCAGTGGATCGATGGTGAAGAATGGGTGGATCATTCCATCATGTTGTTTCCTTATGACCCTTGGAAGACCGTTCCGCTTGATCAGTTTAAACGGTGGGTGCCTCCGCCTTTGAACCCACCTGAAATGACCGAAGCGGAGAAGGTTGACGCTGCACTGCATCGTCTAGAGAATCCTCCTATATGCCATTGTGGGGAGAAGGCGTTCCTTCAAGTTCCAAGCCGACCGGATTTGTTCACCCCTTTCTATCGTTGTGGTCAGCGCGATTGGGTAAGTGGTGCTGAGATGCATGTTCTTTGTGAACTTATTTGTGTTGTGCATACTGTAACCTTGGACCTCATATGTTTCCTATTTTAGAGAGGTTTTCCAGCTTGTGACTTTGAGGAGTATAACTATGGACCAAAACCTGCATGGCCTAACGAGAGGTTGCAAGAAGAGTATTCAAATGGACGCATGCCATGGCCATGCCTTAGTCTTCCGGAGAAGAAGTGCAAGTGCGGCATCAAGGCCCGTGAAGGAGTTATTCCCCCCGAGTTTGGGATTTGGTTACTACTGTGGCAATGCTTATGGAGGGCCAAATCAATTCTTTGTGAGTATATCGAACTTATGCCTTGAATGCATAATTTAGCTTACTTTGGCAATGCATAATTATGGTAATGTTTATTTATGTTTCACTTAGGCTGGAAAGACTTGTGATTGGGAGGATTTCCCTGGGCGTGGTGAGGTTATGGCCAATTTGTTTACTCCCAAGTTCAAGTCCCCCTTGGAGAAGAAAAGGATGATTATGAGAAGACAAAAGTTGAAGAGAGAAATGAGCAGGAAGGCCGGTGTTGCAAGACCTGGTTATAACACATGGATCACGATCGGTGGAGACTTTTGTAAAGATAAAGGAAAGACAATAAGTCCTTACCATCGCATGTTTATGGGCGACGAGCTCCTCCCAGTATTGGCGGGAAAACAAGGAACACTACGACCGCCTCGAAGCGGAGGAAAGGAGGGAGATTCATGAGACACTTGAGTGGGTTCGCGAACAGGAAGTTGAACGTGAACGCCCCAAAATGCGTTGATACGCGAGCTTTGTGAGCATTTCTTGTTCTTCCAAAACTTGTTTTGACATTTCCTTACTTATTAAGGTCGTTGTAATGTTGACATGTTTGTTTCTCATAGTTCCTTCGCCAACACAAGAGGACGAGGGTAACGAGGACGATGGCAAAGACGTGCACGATCAGGACAAGGGTAAGGAGGATGAGGCCAAGGACGTGCACGACCAGGACAAGGAGAACGCCCATCAGGATGATTGGAATGACTCCGACTACGGTGATGATTGGAATGAGACTTACTGGGTGGACGATAATGATTTTGAATGGCCTTGACTTAGCTATGAGAACGCCCATGTGGTGGATGATGCATGATTTCGGGTGGCGTTGACTTAGCAACACTTTTGTTCGAACCATGAAGTGTATGATGCATGGACCCTTTAATTGTGGTTCAACCACTTGTGTAACCCATTGTAGTGACTCTTCTCTATGCTTGGAACAATTGTGATGCATGCGAGAAGTGATGGCTAGGTGTTGGCATTTCAATCTTTGTACTTCGTGTTTGTTCATGAAACTCAACAACGAACAACACTTCTTACTCCGAGGAAAATTAAAGACCAACACGAGAACATAATTGTTCATGAAAATGTAAGGCAACTAGCTAGGCACTTCATTTTCGTTACATGGTTCAATACAACTACTAGAGATACAACTACTTGAGAACATAGTTTCCTACATGGTTCTTTACAAATAGATTACACATTGTTCCATACATATAGTAACAAATGAACGTTGCACTTCACAAATCGTCGTCCCGTGCCCCAATCCTCCTCCGGATATTCGTCGTCCGTGCCCCAATCCTCCGGATCTTCCGCCGGCCGTGTCGCAGTCCTCTGGATATTCGTAGCCTAGAGTCGTACAGTAGCCTAAAATGTAGCCATCATATGGTTTGTCTTCGTCCGTGTCCGAATCCTCCATTGCATATTCGTCGCTTTGGCTATCAGAAGAGCCTAAAACATAGGCCTCATACTCTTTCTTTGTTATGCGTTGCATCAACCTCATCACGCTAGCTTCGATGCCTCCTCCCAGAAGTGGTCCTCGCTGCCCTCATGCAAATGTGCCAAGTCCGGCACAATGTCCTCCTGGACGGGAGACACAACGGGAACAAAGTCGAGGGCATGTAATATCCGATTAAAGCCAGTTTTTAACACGGGGGCAAACGACGTTTGCCGCGATTGCACCGGTGTCCTCCGGGGGCACTTGAGGCACCGTTGGAGCATTGTCGGCCTCCACATTAGGCACCGCGGGTACGGTGTCCTCCTGCACGTGAGACTGCTGCGGGGCTTCTTGTTGGGCTTTCAAGTCAGCCTCAGCTAAGGCTATGAGCTCTTCCAACCGTGATGTGTCGTCGTCACCCTCAACATTTTCACTCTGCATCTGAGCCTTGGCCCACTCAGCCTTGGCACGGCGGGCATGCTCCAGCTTCCTCTCCCTCTCATCCCTCTGAGCAGCAGCTATCCTCCTTTCCTCTTCCTCCCTGCGCGCCTTCTCATCAGCCGCTTGCTTCATATTCTCCTCGGACCTCCGTTGAAACCATGCCCTAAACTCCTTGTGGCCTTTCAAGAATTTCTTGTGTTCCTCACTGATCTCAAGGTCGATCCACTGCATAAAATCACAGAGTGGAGGTGGGGTCTGTAACACAATCAATTGTCAGAAAGCTAATATATACTCATCAAACAAAGGAACCAAAACGAATATACGCACCATGAAACTGCGGCGTTGTTTCGGGCCTGGCTCCCATTTATAATTGGCACACATCCAATACTTCCGCATGTAGGTTTCCTCATCATCTTCTTCCCATTCAACTTTGCATGGATCACCACACCAACAGTTGGGCACCGGTTCACCCGGTGGGAGAGGCTTATGGACATAGGAATCTGGCAGCCTCAAATAAGGATTGAAGGCCTCCTTTTTACCACGCCTCGGCATGCGACAAGTGTAGCTACGAAACAATCAAACATTCAAAGGAGGTACTAATTATATGTAATGGTAATTTGCATTTGTAAGAAATCACACCATTGTATTTTCTTACAAATCACACCAACCTCATTTGTAATGGTAATTTGCATTTGTTTGAAAATCACACCATTCCCATTTACCACGGGGCTTACTAATTAACAATATAACCATGACTAAATATACTAATGGGGATACTAATTAACAATATAACCACGTGCCATGCACAATATACTCGGAATTGAAAGAAGAAAAACTAATCCAAATCACTTACATAATCCACAAGGAGGGAGGAGGGCTTGGGGGCTTGGAGCAGCCTTGAGGTGTTGGGGGCAGGATGAGGGAGCTTGGGAGGGAGGAGGAGGCTTGGGGCGTGATGTGGGGGAGGAGGGAGGGGGGCTAGGGGGTGGGGGTAGTGGGGAGGGGGAGGGAGGAGGAGGGGTTTGGGGGGCTTTGGAGGTGGGTTTGGGGAGGTTGAGGCGGCTTGCGGTGGTGGTGGCGGACCGGCGCGAGGGAAATAGGGAGGGGGGAGAAGAGTGGTGTCGGAGGAAGAAGAAGGCCGACCTTATACCGCGTCGTCGTCGCGCGATCGTTGGCGCGACGCCCGCGTCGCGCCGGCGTATCGGCGCGCGACGGACACGCGGTCCGCTTGCCGTTGGATCGAAACCGGTGTTGGTCGCGCCGCAGTTCTGGCGCGATCCGTCGCGCCCGCAGGCCCAAGGTTACAGTTTGGGCGGGGAAGTGGCTCTTTGTACGTCGCGCTAGAACATCTGGCGCGACGGGTCGCACCTGAGCTGTTGGCGTGACGCGCGGGAACACGGGGGCCAGGATGTCGGGCGTGTCGCGCCCGAGTTGTTGGCGTGTGGCGCGGGGACACATGGCGCGGTTGTCGGGCCCGGTCGCGCCCGAGGGCTGGCGCGTCGACGTCGGGCTGTACCGGAGTTCCGCAGGTTGTGGTGGCTCTTTGCCACGTCGCGCCTCGGATTTTGGCGCGACACGTCGCATCGGCAATTGGCGGATGAGCGGACACGTGGGCGTTTGCGGGCGACGGCAGTGGCGTCGCGCCGGGACAGTAGGCGCGACGCCACTGGCGCAAATGACTCTCGCGCCTACGGGCTGGGCGCGGTCGGTTTTTTTAGAAGCTTCTTTTTCTGGCACATATAATTCACACATATTGCATAAGGCGTTTGTCCACAAATTCTGGGTATGCAATGACAAAAGCATCATGGAGACCAAGGCACACACATATTGCATAGGGCGGCGGCCTGGAGGCGTGGAGGGGCGGCGCGAGGGCGGGGAGGTCCACCGGCGACGGCGCGGGGGGGGGGGGGCGCGGGGAGGGCGGCGGCGGGGTTCGACCTAGGGTGAGGAAGAAGAGAAAGAGAAAAGAAAGAAGTCGGGCCGGAAGACCTAATCCCGGCGTGGCGCGATGCGTAGTGCGCGACCGGGTGGGACCACGGCTTCGGTCGGCCCAAACCGAAACCTGCGGGCCGGTCGCGCTTGTCATCGCGCGACCCCGGGGCATCGCCACATGCGTAGGCGCGACTGGGTGGGACCCACGGCCGGCCGCATAACCGCGGGTCAACGCCGCCGCGCGCGTGGCGGGGGACGTCGCGCCGCATGCATAGGCGCGACATGTGTAAAGATCGCGCCTATGCGTGTGGCGCGATAAAGGATACTGGTGTAATTTTTGTTTCAAACTAGAGATACATTTGAAATTTATTTTGAAAAAGGGCAAAATTTTAAAAAAATCCGTTAGCCGCCTTCTAGTCATATATATGTGATTTATCAGCCAAATTTATTTGTTCCAGTTGAAACCATATAACTACTTTATCATTACAAGAAATAACAATTTGAGGAGTGTTTAAACAACATGTGTGTGTATTTTAGGGCATTCAAACACTTTGGATTTTTTGAAGATAATCACTTGAGAAATTTTAGAATTCAAGTTCGTGAGGTCTGAGGCGTGATATTCCAAGGTAAAACTAGGGTGGATTTGGGTTTAGGGCCACTAGGGCCATGGCCTAGGTGTGGCCCAAACCCTCATTATAGTATAGGTAGTATTTTGGCCTGATTCCAAACTTTGGGCCAAATCTGTATACTTTCAGCCCAGTATTAATAGACAAGAGAGGTAGAGAGCATAGGGCACATGCACGCGGGCTATAGCTGGCCAAGTGAATGGACCGTGCAATAAGCGGACGTTTATTCAACTTCTACATAACATCATTCCTTTTGATTTCTTATCTTCCTATGTTGTAGTAGTGAAACACTGAGGAGAATCTCATATATTGCCTTATATTTTATAAATTGGGCATGATTGGCATTAGCGACGTTTTAATGGTAAATGGTTGTCTCACTTATGTTTTTATGATATATTGTAAACCAGAACTATAGGGAACTTTAATTATCTTCTTTTTTCAGTATTACCTAAAGTCCGTATTCGGCTTTGATAAGGATCAGTTCTCAGAAATTTTAATGGTGGTTGGCGTGGGTTCAATCTTTTCACAGGTGCTCTTTCATGATTTTATTCTATACCAACTAAAGTAACATATAGTTTGTCAAAAAAAAAAAAAAAAAAAAAAACTAAAGTAAACATATATATGTTGCATAGCCTGCCAATTATCAATTTAATTAATTGTTGATTTATGACATGTTTTTCATACTGTTGATTCTGGTCCTCCCCTTTCTTAGCTACATAATTGGTGAAAAGGCATCTTTTGCATTTCAATACTCGCATCCTTAAAATCTGCATTTGCATAGCTAATGTGACGGTTGCCCCCTGAAGGTGCCCTGACCGCCGCCGGCTTCGGCGGCGCCGGCGGCCTCCTCCGACCCGTCCCGGCGCCAGCCACCCACCCCCTCCTCCTCCCCGCTCGCCCCCACCTCCACCCCTTTCTCCGGCAGTTTCGCGCCCCTCCTCACAGACGACGCCTCGCTGGCCTCCTTGAGAGCTCTCACGGCGCCGCCCGCCGCCGGCCGTCGGAGGTGCCCTTGGCGCGAGGTCCAGATCGGCCGCACCTAGCCCGGATCCGGCGACACGGCAACCGCCCGTCCCGGGATCGATGGCTCCCGCCCAGCCACCGATCTTCGACCCAGCGTCGGGGCGTCCTTCGATCCGCTTCGGCTTCAACGCCGCGTCGCTTCGCGCCGCCGCCGGAAGCCATACCCGGGCCTCACGGAAGGCCATGCCAGCTCCGAGGCGCCGCCCAGCCACGGGCACCCCCATTGTGTTGATGGCTGCCGCATTTCAGTGGATCTCCTGTCCTCCGTGGGCGCCTCGTCGGTCTTGATCCGGGCCCTAACCATCGCCGCCCGTCGAGATGACCGCCCCACGCCGCTTGCGCCCCGCCCAGCGCTTCGTCTTCTCCCCACCCCTCTCGTCCCGGCCGCGCGTGGCTGGCGTGCCGCCGATGCGCCCACGCCGCCCGCGGCGGCCGTCGTTGGGACACGTCGCGGGCGGGCGGATGCTACGCAGCTGCTCTCGCCACGGCCACCTCGGGCTGCGCCCGCGCGGAGGGCGGCAGCCCGGCGCCCGACGGCCCACGACCCGGGATAACCGGGTGGATCGCCAAGGTTGCCACATGCCACGGCTCGCTTTCGTCGCCATGTACCTCCCCGTCCTGCTATGCGGGGGATGGGTTCATGCCGGCGGCGTCCGGCCCCTCGCCACGGAGAAGACCCGCGTTGAGCCGTCGCCGCGGCGCCGACCACTTCGGCGGCTGTTCTACCGGCGGTATCGAGCGCCGCAGCGATCGCAATACCGTCAGCGGAAATTGCCTCACCTGGCTTCGCTGGGCGGCGGTTCGTCTTGCTTCGGCGGCCGGTCACGCGGCCTCGCCCGGCGTTGGATGCCGATGTATGGTGTTCGTGCGCCCCTTCCATCTCCGTCAACCACGGCGGCCGCTTCGGACTACGGCCACGACGCCACGACCTGGGCCTGCTGTACCTCTCCACCCCGTCCCTTACATTTGGGAGACCAAAGGGTATCTTGGTGGGTCACGGCTCCTTCTCCGACTGTTCGGACAACGAGGACGAGTTCGTCGAGCCGAGGCCCCCATCGCCCAGCCGGCGGCGCTCGTCCATCCCACCATCGCGGGGGCGTTCCCCGACTGTCGTGGACCCGCGCGGAGGGACGGTGAAGCCCCCGTCTCTCTCTCAAAGACGGGCGTTGCCATGGCGCCGGATCCGGCCGGTCGGCGCAGAACGGCGCCCGCCGTCGCCGTCGGCCATCCAATGGTTCCCTCGACGCGACCCACGGCTAGGCGTCGGGCCACGCTTAGGGCCGGTATCACCGAGACACGCGTCCCTCGCTCACCAACGACTTGGCCAGCGGCTGACTCGCCCGCCGTCGTTGTCGCGTGAGCGTGGACCCGCCGGGCGCTCCTCCGCCGTCCGCGCCACCGTCGACGCCGAAGGCTTCACTCCGCCCGAGGCGCCCGACGCCGGCAACGTTGTGCCCCGCCCAACCCGTCGTCGGCGAGCCTGTGCCGCCATCCTCGTCGGGCTCGCTTCAATTGCACGGGCGGGGATCACGTCGCCCTTCGCTGCTCGGCCCGACACGCCGCCTCATCTGCCGCGTAAAGACAGGCACCGGCGCGGACCTGCGGTTATCGGCCGCCGCCTCCCACCACAGCTCTCCTCCGTGAGCGGGGGCGTTGGAGCCTCGATGCCATGGCAAGGACACTACACACCGCGGCGCAAGACCGCCATGCCGCCGATCGTGTCCGGGCCCTGGCGTCCCCGGTATGGCTAGATCGCCGGCACCTTCTTTCTTCGTCGGGCGGATCCTATGTCCGTTCAACTTGACGTCGGCCCGACCACGCTGGGGGTCGGGGTGCGCCATTGCTACGGGTGGACAACGGCGGGGCGGCTCAAGACCCGCTTCCGGCGCTTCGACTTGCTAGCGGCGTCGTTCCCCTACTCGAGTGGACCCGATGATCGACGAGCTTGCGGCCTTCGCCGTCACGCCTCCGTCCACCTCGGACGACACCCCGTCCGTGCAACCCTCGCCGACCTGCGATTGGTGGGCTGACCTTGCGCTCGCGAACTCCGGCCGCCCGCGGGTGGCGCCGACCTTGACGCCTTGCAAGGGGGCGACCTTGCGGAGGTCATGGCTGGACAATCCGTGGAATGCGGGCCCCAGCTTCAGTTGACTCCCCCTCCTCCCTCCCAGGCTACTCCACCCTTCTCAGTCGGCAGTGGTCGTTGTGGAGGCCTCTGAGGACGATGGCTGCAGGGTTCCTCCTCCCGCGCCCCAGGTTGTCTCGGACAACTCGCCGCTCGCGGGACAGCGGTCCACGTGGCTGCTCCGTGCGGCGGCGTGCCTACGGCGCCAATTGCTGCCTTCCTGGGTTCCATCGTCGTCCCCATCAAGGGAGCCTCTGTTGCAGTTCCCTCCTCGTCGGCGTGCATCCCACCTTGTACACGGCACCCACTCCATCCGCCGAAGCTCCCGGCTGGCTGCGAAGTCCGTCTACAGGGATCCACGCCCGGAACGTCTTCATTGAAATTTGAAGGTGAAGTATGCTATTGCGAAATATAAACTCCTAGAATTAATGGAATGCGACTTGCAGATGACAATCTCAAGCTGATATGGCCAATCTATTGTCAAGAGCTTGAACATAGTTTTCTGGGATATTTTTTGAATACTAGAATATCAAGTTTTTTTTTTGAGATGGAGTATATATAATCAGGAATACGAAGAGAGATGCAGTGCACCCGTACCTGTTTGAAAAGAACACGAAGAGAATGGTTAGCGGAGAGCAGCTCCAGCTCTCGGTGTGGTGGTCTGACGCACGAGCTTGCAACTTCGGGCTGCTGAGTGTGCACGAAAATGCAGCTACCATTGGTCTTGTCAGGTAGGTATTCCTTGATGGCGTCCCAGTCAGCTTTGCTGGCCATATCTTGCAGGAAGACTAGGTACCTCTGATCGCTCATCACTTGCTTCATGAACTCCTTGAGGAATACGTCTTCGGTAACCATCGCCTTCACACCTTTCAGCTTCAGGAAATCTTGGGCACTTCCATGCCGCGGACAATAGTTTGTGCACAATTGATCCAGCAAGCAGTCGAAGAACTCGCGGGGATCGAAGGGCTCAATAAGCTGGGGATGCATCACCTTCACCCAAGCACGGTACTGGAACTTCTTGCAGATTTCTGGGTTGTCGTTGCAGGTCTTTTTGATGATGGATTCCATTTGCACCTCAAGGTCCCCTATTTCTCCGCACACTGAGATCACTTGAAGTGGAGTATGATGGCCATCGTCTTTCTCTTTCATCTTGATCAGCTCCACCAGATCTCTTGTGCTGCTACGTTTCTTCAATCTCAGCAATATATGTGAAATATTATTGATTGTCAGATGTATATCATGTTGACGATGATAATTACTGATGATGTTTTTGGACGTTGGAGCATACATACCTCATTGAAGAAGACACAAACAGAATGGTCAGCTGAGAAGTGCTCCAACTCCAATACTTGGTGCGATTCTCCAACGACCAAGCTTGCGACTTCGGGATGCTGGGTGTGCACGACGATGCAGCTACCATTCTTCTTGTCAGGTAGGTACAACCTGACAGCCTCCCAGTCAACTGTGCTAAGCAAATCTTCCAGGAAGATTAGGTATCTGTGATCGCCCATCACTTGCTTGGAGAACTCCTCAGCGAGTTGTGTGCCTTCCATAGTCGCCATAACCGCATCTGCTTGTTTCAGCGATTCTGCGGCAGTGCTGCTGCTGCTTCCCTCCTGTTGCCGGCAACAGTTTGTGTACAACTGAGCCAGCAAACTCGTGATGAACTCATGGGGATTGAAGGGCTGCGTCAGCTTCACCCAAGCACGGAAACTGAACTTGCTGCAGATTTCTGGGTCGTCACGTGTCTTCTTGATGATGGACGCCACCCCAAGGTCGCCGGATGCTCCCCACAGTGAGATCACTTGAAGTGGAAGGACATTGTCTATCTTGTTGATCAACTGGATGAGATCTTTTGGGCTGCTGTGCTTCTTCTTGGCTTCCCTTGCCTCAATAAGGATCCCCGCTGCATCGGCATCGGCTACGGCCTCCTGGTGCTGGTGCTGCTGACGATGACTCGTCGTCGTCGTGGGCTTCTCAGTGGGCTTGCAGCATCCGGCGTCGCCAATGTGCCTGTAGCGCTCGTTCCTCTTCCCCACTGCTTCGACTCTGGATTTCAGCAACTCCATAGCAGTGACTGCATCATCCAGCTGGGGCGCCGTTGCTCGCATGCAGGATGAGAAGGAGAGCAAGCGGCGCCACCAATAGCCATAGGACTTGATGTCGATGAGGACAACAGACTCAATGCTGTCCTCCACATCCAAGGCCAGGTTGCGAACCTGCCTCACCAAGGTCTTCACCATCTCGTCGGTGGCTCGATCCTTGGAGACGACCAGGAAAGAATGCATCATCTCGAACTCGTCCGAGATAAGCATCAGGTCGCGCTGGATATTGTTCTTGAGCTTCTCGTCCTCCTCAATTGCCGACTTGGCAGCGCTCAGCGTCCCCTCCACCGCCGACTTGGCCAGCGCGTCATGAGGAGGGGGTTCCATGGCATCGCCGTCCCCACAGTGCACGTCGTTGCTGCAGTACCAAGACGCGTGCACCGGCGCCACTATGGACGCCATACGGTGCTGGTGGTGCTGCGCGCTGCCCACGGCCGTACGAGTACCGCCGTTGCTGGAAGAAGTCGGGGTACGAGATGTCGCTGGGGAGGAGCAGCATGTCTTAGTCACTATGCCAGAAATCGGTATCAGTAACACCGCTATTAGTGACTCATAACAAAATGCGTCACTAATAGATTATCAGTGACGCGGGTTAACAAGACGCGTCATTGATTAGCTGTTGCCCATGCTCTAGGATTTAATATGCATCACTAATAACATCTTATCAGCGACACGTCTCATTAATCCGTGTCATTGATAAAATCTGTGACGCGTGTTGGTTAGCCACGTCATAGATATGTGGCCTTATCTATGACGTGGGTTAGCAAAACATGTCACTAATAATCTGCGTCACAAACAACTGGGGTGGGCCTTTGGGCCTTGGCCAAACGGCCCAACAAAGGTGCTGGTGAACCATCTAAGTCGGTGTCTTGTCCAAATAGCCCGATCATTGTGGTGCTCGCCTCCATACCCTAGCCCCCACGTCCTTTGCAGCCCATGCTACACCACTCCAGCCCTTCCCCTGCGATGGCGGCGTCCGAGCCCTTCCCCTGCGACGGCGGTGCCCTAGCCCTACCCCCTGCGAACTATGGGTAGGTGTCCTATAGGCAGATGATCTTAGGCACATATAACTTAGCTATTATAACCTTACTTCAGGCACCGGCCAACGCACAAAACTAGGAGCTTCCGGCAATTAGCTCTACACCACACTTGAACGTGGGGGAATACATGGGACAGACAGGCTATCATTACCTGCAGCCTACCCAAGAAAGTAGAACATGCAGAAAGAGGGATTTTATAATGATGCAATTAGTACTCCTAAATTTTACATATCAATGAGAATCCAAGAGATAAATGCACAGACACATCTAGAGAGGAGTTAGACATTCTCCGGTCTTCCCTTCCCTATTTTCGCTTTACCTGTCCTCATCAACAATCATCCTGTCACAATGTCATTATACTTCTCACATCTACTATCACAAAAACAAGCTCACTTTGGTTTAACCAAACAAAATATAGAATGTGCACCAAAACCAGCAAAACCCAATAAATTAAAAAACCAAACCAAAAGGTTTCTCCTCTCTTCTATCATGGTGAGATGAACTGTGGTAGATCGTTTAACTGTAGGAAAAAGGCAGCTAGCACTACCTCACACTCACTTCCTTGTGCTCTTGATCTTTGATCTGTAAAGGAGCTTCTTCTTCTTGGACCCAGGGTTGTCCACAGTTAGTACAAGTTTGCCGGGCTCGCCTCCCTTCCAGCTTCCCTTCATGATTGGTCCCCGTTAGCAGGGACCTTCCTTGATTTGTGCACGATGACAGTGTACCCACCCTCCTCGGCAGGGACGAACTCAGCACTATAGCTCACCTTCCAACCGAGCACCCGGAGTTCCCATATAATTGTAGAGTTCTGCAAAGATTGCACATTGTAAAAGATAATTAGTAAAAACAATCTACGAGCATTCTTCGAGTTCGTTGAGAAGTGAATTAGGATGTTTAGCAAGGACCACATCAGTGACTGGGATCTCAATGAATTCTTTCGACGATGGTTTGATGGTGAGCTCAGTGACAGTGTCAGAGGTGGTGAAATCAGGGTCGTCCTCCTTGAATAGGCCTCCAAATAGAATAGGAACTTTCTCCGGTGCGATGTATCTGAAGTTTGGTAGATAAGATCAACAAGACATTATGCTTGAAATCAACTAAGGAAAGCAAGCGTAAAATTTTCTGTGACAAATAAGAATAGAGTCTTCGATAACTTGGCTGGGCTAGCAAAAACGAACTTGCTCTTGGTGCGCTGTGTGAGGAACGTGCTCATTATCTTGTTGGCAGCGAGAGACCACCACGGCAAACTGCTGAACTTGAACTCCTGCACAAGATGAACCAAACAAATTTACAGTAACATTCTGCATTTGAAGAAACTTTTGACGATGTAATCAACATCATGTTGCCTGCTCTTCGAATCATTAAAAGTAAACAAAACAACAGCACACTAATTGCCCAATCTTGATCATCTGAAAAATTAACTGAGGGAAAAGATCCCAACCTACACTATGATTAACCAAGGCACACACCAGAAGACAACAGTCAACTCAAACCAGCCGGATCAGAGTAAAAAAGTCCATGACACCATAAAGGTCCAACCTTTAGCACTGCACCCAATGAATATAATAAGCTTTGGCGGTGAAAACCTTGCTCCACCCCTCTGGAGCCAGTGGTGGCGGCGTCGGCGGCATCGGCGACGTCCTGTCCCTGTTGAGGGCACCACTGTGGAGGGCAGATTACAGCTCCTACGCGCTTCGACCTCCCTTCCTCTGCCCTTTTGCCACCTAGAGCTCCCATGTCCACCCCTCCTCTCTCCCCCCTTGGTGTCAGCTTATACCTTGTTCCCGTCCTTGTGTGTCCCGTTCGACTCCTTGTTTCCTCTCCTTGTGTGTGCCTCCTTGTCCTTCTAGGTGAATCCGATCATAGCTGTTGGGCGCTGCTGTTCCTTGAGGAGTGTCCTCCTCTGGCGCCTCTGCTCCGTCGGCGCACTCCTTGATGGTGCCAGGAAATCTTATGCCGGGTGGTGTTCCCACCGCTGCCGCCATTCCCCTCCAAGGCTTCCTCCCCATGGACGGCGTAGAATGGCGATATGTGGGCCTGGATGTGATGCGTGCCTCACCATCAGCTCCATAGGAGGTCGTCGTGTCCAGTGATCTTAGGTTGGTGTCACCTACACCACTCTTAGTCCCCCCTCCACTGGCCTGGTCCTCGGATGGAGGATGACAATGGAGCGGCGCAGTGGACGGCGTTTGGTGCAAGGAGCATGGATCAAAGTGAAACCGGCGAGTATGCTGTTTGGTGGTGGCGCAACCGATGACTGGTTGGCGTCTCGGCGGCTTGTGACTAGGGTCATCCTTGAAGTTCTTCTTTTTTCTTGTTGCTTCTGTTTTATGTTGTGTTGTTGTACCCCCGCGCACCTTTTTCCGTGTACTCTCTACGTGGATCTTCGCCCTTGTGTGCTGGGCGTTTGTAAACCTCTGTAAATCTGCCAATTTGGGCACCTTTTAATATATATTCAGGTGGGGTTTTCCCCTCCGGTGAAAGGTTCAAAAAATATATAATAAGCTTTGGCCCAATGATTCACTCCCAACGTTAAACTACAATCGGGAAAAATTGGAATGTTTCAGACTACCCAAACTAAAATTTTCGAATGGCAATGTTGAATATCATAATCATGCAGCTAAATTCAACTGAAGATGAGAACCGAACCATAGGGCATGGCAAGCATTTCAGGTTATGTATCTCAGCTCACCTCTGAATTGATTGTTGGACCATTGATGATGACAGGCGTCAGCATCACTCGTTCACTCCTTGACTTCTTCAAATAATCGTTGTTCCTATTTAGCCCTCTGCCAGTAGGTGACTTCAAAATTTGGAGGTCATAATCGGACCTCATGGCTATCTTCAAAATTTGGAGGTCATAATCGGACCTCATGGCTATCATCAACACCTCAAACTCATCTGTTTCTCGCAGTGTTGGTGGAAGTTGCTGCTGCTTCTTCATTGTCACTGTCACGACCCAGGTGCCATGTGGCTCCACAATACCGAAAACGGGCGAGCAATGAAAAATACCACCCAATTGTGTGTACGAACCTGTTGATTCAACCCAGAAGCCTACATGATGATCTGTCTTGTTGGTCAAGGTCACTGGGCATGTGATGAGCATGTTTGGCTTGTATCGAAAGTGGAGCTCTAGTGGCTGGATGTCCAGCAACTTGGTAGTCTCAGAGAAGCCTCGGGGGCACATCTGCAAAAACCATGAACCAGAACATACGTACATAAATTGTACATGCTGAAGCACCATTTACATAACAACGAATGCATGCACGCTCTAGTCTTTCCTTATGTTAATATGTTTCACCGAACTTGATGCTAGATACTATATATTATTCGTGATCATCACACGAGGAGATACCAATGATCTGAGCAGGATAGCATATAGCGCAGAGCACGATCGTTAAACCAAACACAAAGGCAAACAATGCAATGGTTTCAGTACCTGGGACGACGACACGTCGACACCCCACAGGGGTTGTTGAAAGAAAATTCCAGCGCCTCCTGTCGATCCCGAATTCTAGCAAATGGTTGTGATGACGTGTTGTCGCACTCGTTTCTCTGTGTGACGCTGTTGCATTCAATTTTTTTCAGAAGTCGGTATCGGTAATCACATCTGCAAACCACATCTGCAAACCAACAACATAACGTAAATAAATTGTACATGCTGGAAGCACCAGTACAGAACTTGAGCATGTAAATTCTCGGGAAAGATATTGCACTAATATCTACGCTGCGTGGGGCTCGGCGAGGTAGCCGATCGCGACGCATGTGGCGACGGTCAGTGGCGGGCAGGCACAGGGCGGTGCGGCGGCGGTGAATTTCTCCATCATCGGTGTGCCGTCGTTGTGGCGGCGGATGGGCGGATTTGGACCCTGCGCGGGCCTAGATCTGGCGTCCCTCGGTCTGGGCTGGTGTTGTCCCTCTGCCGGTAGTACCCTGCTCTGTTTGGTGGTGGATCGGCGGCGGCGGTCGGCATGTCGTTAGATCCAGCGGTGGTGGCGGCGTGTCAGGATTGGGCCACTTGGGTCTGGATTTGATCCACGGTCAGCGTCGGGCTGCCCGCCTTCCCGGCGCCTCTCGATGGTGACCTTACGGTGAAGGCGGTCTTCCATGTTGGCGGTGCGGAGTCAGCGGTGGTGGCAGCGGCTTGGGCGAAATCCTTGCTGGCGGCGTGTTATGACGAGCGGCGGTGGAACTTCTGTGCCACACACCTTGTTGAAGGGGCCGCTAGAGCCATTGGTCATCCGTCCCTTGATCGTCCGCGGGTGTTCAATAACTAGGTGAAAACCTAGCTGGCGGTTTTCTGGGGGGCGGCGATCGCGCGCAGGAGCGCGTCGTCAAAGTTCTTGATCGCCAAGGCGGGCGGTATTCCCACGTGGTTACCTTGTTCGTTGTTCGCTCAAGCCGGAGATGGCATTCGATGGCGTAACAGCTCGGCGTTTGGGGGTCTACACCAAGAGCTTCGTGCTGTTACCAAGGAAGAAGCATCCAATCTTCAATGGTGTTCGGTGTCCAACGTTTTCAATACCTTTATTAGGTCTGACAAAGCGTGTTGGGTGGCTTTGTCTTGGCGTTGGTGATCTTATTCTATGGAATTGACATCATGGTGGAAATTAGAGGTCGCATAAGACTACTCAAGCTCCTTGTTGGGAATGTATTTTCTTCAAGCTCCTTGTTGGGAATGTATTTTCTTCAGTCAATTTCTTTTTTTATTTTTTGTTGCTGTAATATTTGGGCCTGATTCTACCCACGGGTATAGAAGAAGCCGGATAGTTTCTATCCTTTATCTAAAAAAAAAATCTACGCTTGAGCGTAGTCTTTCCTTATGTTCCACCCTTGAATTTAGAGGTAATTCACATCATCAATGTTATTATCTTTGGGTCCGTATGCAGGAAAGGTATTCAGAATTTTGCTCCGCAAAAACAACAGAAATCCTTGATAGTTACTATATGAATATGTATTTTATATGATATAAAATCGTAATCATACAATGCTCCCTCCATACCCCAAAAAAACATGACGTTTAGGACAAGGTTTGGGTTAAACATTAAGAATGTAAATCATCAATAATTTTTAAGTTGTTGAGTTTGCAAATGTGAAAACTATATGAATAGATTTGTCTTGAAAAATACTTTTATAAAAGTATACATATATCACTCTTCGATAAATTTTTGTAATAACAAGAGGTCAAACTTGTGTTTTGGAAACCGTATCGCTGTCGTAAACGTCAAGTTTTTTTTTTTTTGGGTGTAGAGAGAGTAAGTATTAAATCTATTCAAATTATAAGATGTTTTGGCTTTTCTAGATACATTGTTCTTACTATGTATTTAGATATAGTGTATATATATGTGCATGGCAAATACAACATATCTAGAAAAGTCAAAACATCTTGTAATTTAGAATGGAGGAGTATTATAAAATGAATCTGATAACATAAATTTAGTTCCCAAAATCGTGTAATAATAATAAGTTTTAATCAAAGGTTTGTCTCAATGAAATGAATATGCCTGCTAATTTAATATGGAGAGAGTAGTACTTTCATAAAATCAACAATTTTGATTCCGTAGGCATGTTTGACATTCAGCCAAATCACTTAATTCTTTGGACTGCAAGGTCAACCCAAATACTAGAATAGGGTGTCATAGTTCAATAAATTCTTTTAATATGTGCAACTACTGGCGTGATACTCAAGAAAAACTTTACCCATTACAAATTATAGGTCATTATAGTACATATATAAAAACTTTTGCTTCGTAACCTAGATATATATACTCTGTGCCTAGATGCGTTTAGTAATAACTATATATCAAGAAAAGTCCAAATGATCTTTTTTTTTTTTGGAATGGAGGGATAACTTGTACTTAGAATAAGTTAAATCTCATAGAATTCCAAAATCAAAACTAACTAACTAATCATTGTTTTGATTTAATGTAAAACGCATTTACTACCAAGCTAAGACAATAATTAAATACCTTGTTTCCCGACGCCACCTCCACAGGCTCGCCTTGCCACCGCGGTTGACGGTGCTGGTGCCCGAACGATGAGGCCAGTTCAGCTATGCGCGAATTATTATTCTTCGATGAGGAGGGCATAGCTCGATTTGGTAACTTGGATGGAGCAGACTCGTACTGCAGCAGACTGCTTCGTCTCGACGAACGAACGGCGTGGAATGACGTGGGATGAACAGGAGGACCTTGCCACTGCCAGAACGCGGCTTCGACTTGATCAAGTTGTGATGACGTGTTGTCATACTCGTTTCTCTGTGTGACGCTGTGGCATTCAAATTTTTCCAGTCATCTGCAAACCACATCTGCAAACCAACAACCATAACGTACATAAATTGTACATGCTGAAGCACCAGTACAGAACTTGAGAATGTAGATTCTCGGGAAAGATATTGCAATAATATCTACGCTTGAGCATAGTCTTTCCTAATGTTCCACCCTAGAATTTAGAGGTAACAGCCTCAAAAAAAGAATTTAGAGGTAACTCACATCATCAGTGTTATTATCTTTGGGTCCGTATGCAGGAAAGGTATTCAGAAGTTTGCTCCGCAAAAACAACAGAAATCCTTGACAGTTACTATATGAATATGTATTTTATATGATATAAAATTATAATCATACAATACTCCCTCTATACCCAAAAAAAACTTGACGCTTAGGACAAGGTTTGGGCCAAACATTAAGAATATAAATCATTAATAATTTTTAAGTTGTTGAGTTTGCAAATGTGAAAACTATATGAATAGATTTGTCTTGAAAAATACTTTCATAAAAGTAATACATATATCACTCTTCGATAAATATTTTTGTAACAACAAGAGGTTAAAAGTTATGTTCGGAGACCGTATCGTTGTCGTAGCGTCAATTTTTGGGTATAGACAGAGTAAGTATTAAATCTGTTCCAAATTATAAAATGTTTTGGCTTTCAAGATACATTATTTTTACTATATATTTAGACATAGTGTATATCTATGTGCATAGCAAATTCAACATATCTAGAAAAGTCAAAACGCCTTTATATTTAGAAAGGAGAGAGTATTATAAAATGAATCCGATAACATAAATTTAGTTCCCAAAGTCGTGTAATAATAATAAAATTTTTAATCGAAGGTTTGTCTCAATGAAATGAATATGCCTGCTAATTTCATATGGAGAGAGTAGTACTTCATAAAATCAACAATTATGATTCCGTAGCATGCTTGACATTTAACCAAATCACGTAATTCTTTGGACTGCAAGTTCAAACCAAATACTAGAATAGGGTGTCATAATCAAATAAATTCTTTAATATCTGCAACTACTAGCGTGATACTCAAGAAAAACTTTACCCATTCCAAATTATAGGTCATTATAGTACATAACTTTTTTGCTTCATAACCTAGATATATATACTCTATGCCTAGATGCATAGTAATAACTATATATATCAAGAAAAGTCCAAATGACCTTTTTTTTTTTGGAATGGAGGGATAACAAATGAGGATCCCACGGTGTTGTAGAATCAACCATTGACGGCACCTCACCATTCGAACTAGAGACATGACTTATCTACACGGCAAATGAAGATCATAAATCACAATATATAATAATATTTACTAAAATGGGACGCAGACGAAGCAAAAAATAATAATAATAATAATAATAATAATAATAATAATAATAATAATAATAATAATAATGATACTGATGATGATGATGATAATAATAATAATAATAATCATAATCATCATCATCATCATCAAAATAATAATAATAATAATAATAATAATAATAATAATAATAATAATAATGATGATACTAATAATGATGATAATAATAATAATAATAATAATCATAATCATCATCATCATCATCATCATCACCACCACCACCACCACCACCACCACCACCACCACCACAACAACAACAACAATTGGCTAGAAACATGTACATATTCTTAATAACCACCAATGTTGTAATCATGGATTTGAGTTTAGACAAGCATAGCACTATTTAGTTACACAAACTTATGTCCTACTTATAATCCCTGCAGGAATGCATCTTAGGAAGTATGGATTTACCATAGTGCGGCTGCTTGGCTCTCCTGATTCGATTAGGCAAGCTAGTGATTCGTTGTGGCTCGATGGTGTTGTTGAATAAACCATTGACTGTATCTCACCACTAGACATGGTGACAGGACTTATCTATACAACAATTGAGGATAATAAAGCAAAATATATATTATGTAGTAAAATGTGATGATGGGTCCTTTGTGGATCAAGCAAAAAGAGTAACAAATTGACTAGAAACTCATATATCATCTCCATTGGCTAGAATTAAGCTCATACATTGTCAAGGGGCTCACGGCACAATGGCAAAGGTCATTTGTTGGGGAACTCCCACCCAGGGTTCAAGTCCGGGTGCGACACTTTATCCTGGATTTATTTCAGGATTTTTCGGTGATGTGCATTAAGTGGTGGTAGGCACGTCGATAGCGAGGCGCCGTGGTGACTTCATGAACTTCAAGATTTCTTGGCTCAGTTCTTTGAAGGTGCTCATAGGGGGTAGGGTTTTGCGCACGTGTGTTCATAGGGGTGAATGTGTATGCGTGTTAAGCGTCTGTGTTGTACTGTTTAATCTAAAAAAAATTAAGCTCATACATCGTCTTAATAACATTGTTGTGAACGTGAATCTGGATTTAGACAAGCACAACCAATATTTAGTTAGAGCAGCTCCAATGGAGGCCCTAACCAAACCCCAACTCTATTTAATACTAGGAGTTTGAGTAAAAATGCAGCTTCAGTGGGGCTCCTAAATTAGCTCCTATTTTTTAAGCCCTCCTAAAATCTAGTCCCAAGCCCCTAGGAAGCCTCCTATGCACTCTGCTACTCACGGATTCCACCTTTGAGTTCTTAATTTGAGAGTGATGGTTGGAGTTGGGAATAAATTTACGCCCTTAAAATTGATAAGTTGCCTCTTAAATTGAAAATAGGAGTCCCTTTTTTAGAGTGATGGCTGGAGTTACTCCTACACAACTCCTTATCTACTTCTCTGGAATGCATCTAGCAAGTATATATGTACTTACCACAGTACTAATTGGCTCTCTTGATTCGTTGTTTGGCAAGCTAGTTATTCCTCCTAGCTCCGATGTTGTTGTAGAATCAACTATTGATTGCACCTCACCATCCGACTTGGAGAGGGAACTTATCTACACAGAAAATCAGGCGGATAAAAAAGCACAATACATAATATATAGTAAAATGGGAGTCGACGGATCCTTTTCAGCTGAAGCAAAATTAATCAATAAAGAAATTGGCTAGAATTAAGCTCATACATCGTCGTAATTACCACCAATGTTGTGACAGTCAGTTTGGATCAGACAGGCACAACCAATATTTAGTTATAGAAATCATGTTGTGCTTCCCTGAAATTCATCTTTTGAAGTATGGACTTACCACAGTGTCGTTGTTTGGCTCTCCTTGTTCGTTGTTTGGCATGCTAGTTATTCGTTCTGGCTTCGATGTGGTTATAGAATCAACTATTGATTGCACCTCACCACGATTTATCTAATGTTTCAAATAAATACGCAGAGGTCCATAAAAAGGAACAAACTATAGATATGGATAACTAAACATATAGTTGTCACAACAAGATAGAGAGTACAAAGTATCTAATGTGTTATAAAATAGACAAAGTGTAAAATAAGTAATTTAATATAAGTAACTTTTATTAGTTTGAGATATTGAACAATAACTAATGCTTACATCTCCTAAGATCATATCCAGTGTGAGAGCAAACGTTACAGGACTGATTTATATTTGTAGGTGAATTAACCTTCTAATTTGTTATGTATTGTGGGGTACGCACCTGCCCCTCTAACCTTCGCTACGGGGGTTGCGGGAGGAGGGGCGAGGGCTTCCCACGGAGTAAACGTAAAGTGATGACGGGCCCGAGCCGGGTCCCTAGGAGCGTGACGTGGACAAATGAGTGAATCCCGAGAGAATGACTTTTCGATTGATAGGTCATAGCAAAAGTTCCCACCAGACGTCCCTCTTCATACGTCTGTCGGTC
Source organism: Hyparrhenia diplandra (assembly GCA_015847255.1). Lineage (NCBI taxonomy): Eukaryota > Viridiplantae > Streptophyta > Magnoliopsida > Poales > Poaceae > Hyparrhenia > Hyparrhenia diplandra. Next base: position 166,100 of record JADLZK010002531.1, read on the forward strand.
CGTATTTATAGGCGTCAGGTTGGTATTTAATGTAGTTACAAATGAGGACAAAGCGCACATGCCACTTACGGCTGGGGCCCGCGCAGGCGGATCGGTACAAACGCCGGCCAGGGCACGGTGGGTAAAAACACATGCTTCTATGCCGGGGCCCTTGTGGGGTTTCCCTCCTTCCGCCGCCGCCCCGGCTCGGCTTTGCTCCGCCCTTCGTTGCCCTCCTCTCAACCCTCGCGAGGGGCTCCTTTTGTGCTTGCCGCCCGCGCCCTATGGGGTGTCGCTGTCGGCCTCGTCGCCCCCGCTGCGGGGGGCATCTTTGTTTTGCCGCCCTCGCGCTGCGGCGTCTTACTCCCGCGCAGCCCCCGCGCCGCGGGGTCGCCGCGCCGCCGCGCCTGGGGTTCGCCGATCGACGCCCCCCGCCCGCTGGGGTCCGCCAAGGCCGCTACGCCGCCCCCGGCGCCGCGGGTTCGCCGATGCCGCGCGACCTCGCTGGGGGTCCGCGCCATGCCGCTTCGCGCCGCGGGGTCTCGCGCCTCGCCGACGCCGCGACCTTTTGCGGGGTCTCGTCACCGCCGCCCCCGCGCCCCGGGGGTCTCCTTGCCCCTTTCGAGGCCCGGGGAGCCACGGGGGGTCCCCCGGTGAGGGCCCTCTCCAACAAGAGCCCCTCGGGGGTTTGGTCCCGAGTCGCCAGGGGCAGAGCAACGACCACCTTTGAGGGGGTCCGCGGATGGTCGCGACGTCTCGAGGGCTGACCTTGCCCCGACGCCCCTACTCTTCTTGGGCCGGTTGCTTGTGGGCTATGTCGACGGTTAGGGTTTGGCCCGTGGGAGAGAGGCGGTTGCGCGTTGTTGTTTTTGATCCGGATCGCTTGAACGCAACCGGTCGGGGATACGTGGCAAGAGATCCGGGCGCCCCGGGTCCGTTCCGGTGTGGTTTTCGCCCCTATAAATATTTGGGCGCGCCGCTGCTGTAAAAATTTTGTGCTTCACTTTTCACTCGCGTTCTCGCTTTCACCCGCCTCTGCTCTTTTCCCTCTGCGCTCTCTTACGCCTCTCGAGGCGGGAGTTTTGGGGCTTGTAGCCATGGGGTTCTGGGTAGCCGCCGCGTGTGAGGATGTCGAGGTCCGGGTGAGGTTGCGAGGGGCAAGGCGAAGGAGACCCTCTCCAACTCGATGTTTCCGCTCAGCAAGGTCGCGAGTCCCACTGCTGAAGGAGTACACGGAGTCGGGCCGGCTTGTCGAGGGGAACGCCGACCCCCCGGGTGGGGATCGGATCCCGATCAGCGCGCGAACGAGGTGGTGGTGTTCGCGAGGAGTTCTTCACGGCTGGGCTCCGCTTCCGTGGCGGGGTTCGTGATCGAGGTGCTTGGAGCGCTCGGGCTCTACTTCCACCAACCAACCCGCCCGCCACTGCCGCCGGTGTTCGCCGGGCCCCGCCGCTCCCAAGGCTCGGAGCCCGGTGTGGACGCGTTTTATCGCCAAGACCAGGGTGCACCAAGCGATCTCGCCCCGCAGCACCGCAGGGGGTTCAGCAGATGGCGCAAAGACGCGGTGTACACCTTCGCATCGCGCAACCGCTTCCACGCTCGCCAGCTAAAGAGCAAGTGGTCGTCTGACCGGGTCGTCGGGCGGTTTTACTACAAGTCGGCGGAGGCTCGAGCTGTGAATGGAAGCTGCGGAACCTGGTGGACCTCCGAGGGGCATTGGGCGGAGACCAACGCTATGGTGGGGCGGACAGCGGTGCTGGCCAATTTGCCGCTTGATTCTGACGGGCGCGACTCGTGGAGGAGTTCGTTGTCGCGAGGGTGACGCCCCTTTGTCGACGCAGCCGTGGCCGCTAGTGGGGACGTGGACAAGCTCGAGTCTGGACTTGAAGTCGCCGGAGCTGGACTTCGACGCTGTTTGGGAGCATCGGGTGCGAGGTCCGCCTCCCCGACAGATCGCCTCAAGCGGGTCCTCGCCGAGGTTGAGAGCCGACCGAGGAGCCGATTGGCAACCGCGAGGACGCCAGTACAAGCGGATTCGCTGGCTCTAGGGGCTCGGAGGCGGGCTGAATCGGGTCTTCGACCGATTCGAGATCCATTACTCCGACCGGCCCTCCCCGGGAGGATCCGACCGCGGGCCCGCGACTGGGCCGGGAAGAAGAGGCCCTAGCTCCGGCCGGAGGGGTCGGCGGAGTCGCGGCGGGCGTGGCGGCGGCAGCGGTACTAAGATGGCCCGCACGGACTCGGGGCCGGCTTCCCCGCGTGGCCGCAGGGGTTCGGTGCGGGGGCGTGGGGCGGGCGCCCACCCTCGCGGCGGGGCCTCCGCCTTGATTGATGCATCACCGGCCCAGCCGAGCGAGGAGGCGGAGGGCCGGGCGAGCCGGGTCGGCGGAGGGCCGCCGCCTCCCCGAGACCCGGGCGGAGACTTCACGCACGAGGAGGAGGTGGACTCTCCCAGATGCCGAGCGTGCCTTGGCCGGGAGACCGGCCCCCCGCTCGCGGACGGAGGTGGCCCCGGAATCGATCGCTATGGTGGTGGTGCCGCCAGCGAGGTTCCGGGCGCCGGGGTCGCCATCGCCGCTCTTCGTGGCGCCGGTTCGGGCCCGCCCCGTCTTTCGACCCGGTCGCCGCCACATTCTTGTGGAGGGCCGGGAGGTCGAGGGGGCTCGATGGCCCCGAGCACGCTGGAAGCGGGGGCATGGCGCGCTCGCGCCGCCAACTACCCTTGTTTGCGGAGGAGGTCGGTAGGTGGCTCGGTTCGACCTCACACCGGCCCGACATCGCGGAGTGCATTTCGACTCAGGCCAAGGGCGGAGCGGCGGTTCCGGGCTCGTTTTTGGCAGGGTCCGATTCGAGGCGAGCACCGTTTTAGCATGCGCGCCCCGCCAGAGCCGAGCCGTGATATTGCGGTGAAGGCCGCGGAGATTCTCTTGCGCCGGGCGAGGGCGAGGGGGGCGCGCGTCCCGCGACGCCAAGGAGGACGCGGAGCCGCCGACGAAGAGGGCCAACGACGCCGGCGGGGCGGAGGCGCAGGTCGCCCGTCTTCGGGAGGAGTCATGAAGAAGCGGAGGCGCACTTCCACCCCGAGGTGAAGTACAAGACAACGCTTGACGAGGTGGATCGAGACCTCCTAGCGAACGTCGATCGTCGCCAATCGAGGCTCGCGAGGCGAAGGCCGGCGGAGGAGGCCGCGAAGAAAGTGGAGGAGGCGAAGGGGAAGCTCTCCTCGCCGACGAGGCTTGGCTTGCCGAGATGAACTCCATGAAGGAGACTCTCGACAAAGATCCTTGTGGACGAGGGAGCTCGTTCCGCCCCCGCTGCCCGCCTTGGGAGCCCGCCGCGATCGGGAGTGGCTCAAGACGACGTTCTCCGGGTTACGCCGCCTGGTCCACAATGCGGCCGACTTCGGGGCTTCGTGGGGGCCCTTGCGCCAAGCACACCCTTCGGGTCTCGCAGGGTGCGAGCACCTCAACGAACCTCGCAAGCTCAAGTTCCCGAAGAAGGTGGAGATGAGCTGGGGGTGCAAGGATGCCGATCTCCGTTATCCGGGCGGGAGGTTCCTGAAGAAGTTTTTCTTGAGAGTGGGCATGACGCCGCCATGGAGGAGGCCCGGGCCGCGATCGCGAGGGTACAGGTTTTGCCTAGTGGCCTGCTTTTCGGAGGTTTTGGCTTTTGTTTGCCTCTTAAGTGTTTAATTTTTTGTTCGTGCATTGGCGGCCGGGGCTTGAAGCGGGGGGATGACGTGACTCCCGACGCCGAGGAGAGCGCGCAGTCGAAGATCCCTCTACCGCCGAGGCGGGGGTTGTTTTGCCCGATGGCGGATGGATGGGGGCGAATGCCGACGCCGCGGATGGTGGAGATGATGCCGAACTTCCGGATGGGGGCGTGGCCTGAGCTGGTGGTTCTCGGGGCCTTCTTCCCCGTCTGTGCTGAGACTTCTCGGGTGTGAGAAATCTCGGGTGTTTAGGGGGTAGGAACCCTATGGGGAGTTTTGTACCATGGACATGCGATGCTTTTCTCGTGGTTGACGACGTTGGAGTATTAAAGTTATGAATCTACTTTCCTTGTCTTCGCCGATTTACCTTGTCTTCTTTTTTTTGGCGGGGGTTATGGGGTCGTGGTTTTCGGGTGATGATTTCGACCCTTGCCTCTGCCACAGCAGATCCGTCTGGGGCTCGCTGGAGAGGTTGAACATTGTCCCCTTGATGATGAATTATCAAGACATTTTCATCTCGGGGAGACGTGGGTTCATGCGATGACCAAGTATCCGGGGTCGCCTTCGAGGCCTTTTGGTGGGCCAAGACGCTGGAGGTACGATATGAAGAACCGTGGCGCCGGTGCATTTCGGCGCTGGTATGACTTGACGGACCGCCAAGTGGAGCGGGTTGTGTTCGGACGGGCCGCATTCGGCTTGAGTCGATGAAGACCTTGGGGACGAGGAGGTCGTTGCTATTGTTCTTGGAGAGGTTAAGTTTGAGGTGGACAGCGAGGGTGCCGTCATTGTGCCTAAAGCGGAGCCGGTGGGGTTGGACGCTGGGACCTTCGCCGAGTCTACCGACGGGCGGGTGCTTCCAGGACGCTTCCTATCGTGAGGGCCGCGCCCCGCTTCTGGGGCCGCTTGTCCCGACCGGAGACAGCCGAGAGCGAGGGCGAGGATTTCTCGGCCCGAGGTCGAGGTGGTTGATGTTGCGGAGTTTGTGGAGCGGGTTGCGGAGGCTCTGTTAGAGGTGGTGTTGAGGGGTTTGTCGCCGAGGTGGCTGGTCGGGTCTGCGGTTGATATGTTTACCGCGGGTGAAAGTCCTTCGCCGAGTGATCGAGGAGGTTCCAATAAGTATAGCGGAGTTGTTGAAGACTTTATCCCCCTCGCGGGGTTGTCGTGAGATTTTTCCCCCTCGTGGGGTTGTTGTAAACTTATTACCCCTCGCGGGTCATTTAGAACTTACTACCCTCGCGGGTCTGTTGTGAACTTACCACCGCGGTGGTGTTGTAAACTTATTGCCCCCTCGCGGTGTTGTAAACTTATTACCCCTCGCGGGTCTGTTGTAAACTTATTACCTCTTCGCGGGGTTGTTATAAATTTATTTGGCTGGGACTTGTCTGTTCTAGTTGCCTTTGTGTTGCGACTTTTGTGTTCGGGGTTGGCTTTCGGGTGCGGGGTTGTTTGTTGCATGGACGAAATCGCAGCCGACGCCCTCGCTTCTTTTTGGCGGGGCTCGTGGCTGCGAGGTTCTTAGTAGCGTAGATGGAAATCGCAGCGACGCCCTCTGCTTCTTTTCGCGAGGCTCGCTGTTGCGAGGTTCTTAGTAGCGTAGATGGAAATCGCAGCGACGCCCTCTGCTTCTTTAGCGAGGGGCTGTTGTGGGTTCTTAGTAGCGTAGATGGAAATCGCAGCGACGCCCTCTGCTTCTTTTAGCGAGGCTCGCTGTTGCGAGGTTCTTAGTAGCGTAGATGGAAATCGCAGCGACGCCCTCTGCTTCTTTTAGCGAGGCTCACTATTGCGGGGTTCTTAGTAGCGTAGATGGAAATCGCAACGACGCCTCCGCTTCTTTAGCGAGGCTCGGCTTGGGGTTCTTAGTTTAGATGGGAGTCATGGTTTTTTTTTTTTTTTTTTTTTTTTTTTTTTTTTTTTTCGACACACGGGGTACAGGTTTTGTGCCAATAGGTATTGGCTCTCCGCAAGGCTTTCCTAGCTTGCGAAGAATGGGAACCGACTGGCTAAGCGTCTCTACTAGATTGCCCAAGGTTACCCTGGGTTTCTAAGTCGTGCGAGGTGGGCCGCTAGACGGCTCTTCCCGAGGCCTCCTATTCCTACCTGAGCGAGTGCGGGGTTCGGGCTTGTTCTTCTTTGCTTGTCGCGGAGTCCGCCGGAGTTGGTTGAAGTGGTGTCGGAGTGGCGGTTCGAAAACTTGCGCTGAATGCCCTTCATGTGGAGGCTTGATCCCGCGGGGGCCCGGCTTTGCAGCTCGTGTTGCGCGAGGCCTTGCCGCGAGTAGGTTCTTCGGGCGCCAGCTTCCGGAACTTTGATTCCTTTGGTGGGCTCCCGCCCGGAGGATGTTACATTCTCCATTGCGGTGTCCACCCTCGAGAGGGAGGCTTCGCTAAGCAATGGATACAAGTGGGCGGGGGTGGCGTTCGGCTCACGGAGGTTATGTTCTTGGGGAGCCCATGTTCTTGTGCTAGTTGGTGTTGTTTTACATTTTCCATTGTGGTGTCGGGTTGGGTTGAGTGTCGTATCTCGAGGCTTATGGCGGAGTGCTTTATAAGAGCGTGGATGGCTAGCTCCGCCGCATCATCTTTGTTGGTGCAGGTCTTCTTGGTTTTGTGGCCAAGGGTTTGGTGATGGTGGTGCGGGATGTGGTGCTAGTTTTATAGTGCGTCGGGGTTGTACGGCAGGGGTGGGTGCGTCTTTAATAGACTTGCTGGTGTTAGGTGGGTGTCCTTTTGTTGGTGGATGTGTTCAATGCCCTGTACTGCGTGGTTTAGCTGCGGGTGTCCTTCCGTTGATACTTCCGCGAGGCCCGTGCTCGAGGCTCATGGGGTCGGGGCTTCACGGAGCCCTAGCGTGTTTTTTTTTGGGGTGCGCGATTTTTGCGGCCTGTACTTGGGGGCTTGCGTGGTTTCGGGGTTTCGAGCCCCAGGCGTGCGAGGGTGCGCGAGTTTTCGAATACCTCCGCGCGTCCCATACTCATGGTCCGCGTGGTTTTGAAGTTTGGCGAGCCCCGGCGTGTTTTTGCCAGGTTGCGCGAGTTTTCGATACCCTCTGCGGCCCATACCGGGTCCGCGGGGTTTTGAAGTTTGCGGGCCCCAGGCGTGTTTTGCCGGGGGGGCCGACCTTTGAGACCTCCGCGCGGCCCACACCGGGGTCCGCGGGGTTTTCGGTTTGCGAGCCCCGGGCGTGTTTTTGCCAGGGTGCGCGACTTTTGAGACCTCCCGCCCACACTCGGGTCCGCGGGTTTAGACCTGCCAGCCCCGGGGCGTGTTTTGCCAGTGGTGCGCGACTTTGAGACTCCTCCCGCGGTCCATACTGGGTCCGCGGGGTTTCGAGGTTGCGGGCCGGCGTGTTTTTGCTGTGGTGCGTGACTTTTGAGACCTCCGCGCGCCCACACTCGGGTCCGCGGTTTGGATTTTAGAGCCACCGGCGTGTTTTGCAGGTGCGCGACTTTTTGAGACCTCCGCGGCCCATACTCGGGGTCCGCGGGGTTTCGGTTTTGAGCCCCGGCGTGTTTTGCCGTGGTGCGACTTTTGAGACCTCCGCGGCCCACACTCGGGGTCCGCGAGGGTTTGCTCATGCGAGCCCAACTGTCGTGTTTTGGAGCGCGACTTTTTTTGAGACCTCCTCGCCGGTCCATGCTGGGGTCCGGGGGTTTCGAGGTTTTGCGAGCCCCTTGGTATGTTTGGCTCGCCCCGGGCGCTGGTGGATGCCGCGCCCCACAGGGCCAATCATTGTCATCGGTCCGCCGATGAGGGCGGGGGTTGTCGCTCCGCCCTTTCGGTGTTGCTCGTCGAATCGGTGGGTGAAGACAAGTTTTTTCGGGGAAAGATCTCGTGTGTATTGATAAAAGTGGGGGGCTGCCTCGTTAAAAAACCTCACGCCCCATCGCGAGGAAAAAGAGTGCAGCCCCGATTACATGATAGAGTCTTACAAAGCTTGCGAATTGAAAGATAGAAGAAGAAAAGAAAAACCTTTACAGCCTTGCGCGGGCAGGTATGGCGCCCGCTAGGGGTAGTATTTATGCGGAGGTCATCTATGTTCCAAGTGCAGGGAAGATCATTTCCGTCGAGGTCTTGCGGTGGAAGGAGCCAGGGTCTTGTTGACTTAGAGACGAGGTAGGGGCGACCACTTGGCGGCGAATTTGCCTGCCATGTGGGCGTCTCGCCTCGATGAGCGCGAAGTCTCCAACCGCAAGGTTGCGGGGCTTGACCTTTTTGTCGCGCCACTTGCAAGTTTCCTGTTGGTACGAGTGGAGGTTGAGCACCGCTTGGTTGCGTATCTCTTCAACGAGGTCCCCGACTGGCGGGGGTGCTTCCTCAGGTGGTGCGAGGGTTGTTCTCGGGGAGCCATGGGTTAGTTCCTCTGGGAGTACCGCTTCCTCTCCGAAGAGTAACTTGAATGGGGTGAACTTCGTGGCCCTGCATTCGGAGGTGTTGTGTGACCACACCACCGGAGTTAGTGGTCCGCCCGTGTTCCCCGGGTCTTCCCCGGATTTTTGCGCCGATACCTTGGAGGATTGTACCGTTGGCCCTCTCGACGAGGCCGTTGGATTGAGGATGTCCGACGGATGCGAAGTGGATTTTGGTTCCAATCAAAGCAAAATTGCTTGAAGGCGTCGCAGTCTTAACCGAGTGCCGTTGTCCACCGTGATTTCGTGGGGACCCCGGGCGGCATATAATTTGCTGCCAAAAGAACTTCATCGAGCGGGAGGTTATCGTGGCGCAGGGGGCGCAGCCTCGATCCACTTTGTGAAGTACTCGATAGCTACGATCGCATTGGGCGGAGGTTCCCCGGTGCCGATGGCATTGGCCCGACGAGGTCAATGCCCCACCTCCGAAGAGGCCGTGGGGCGGATCGGGTGGTTACCGCTACCGGGAGCTTTGAATGGTGCGTTGTTAGGCCGGGCGACCTTAGCAGTTGTTTGACGAAGTTCTGGCGTCCCGAGCAAAGGCCAAGAGAAACCTTGCCTGAACACCTTGCCTACTAGCGATCGGGTCCGCCGCGGGAACCGCAGATACCCTCGTGAACCTCCGCGAGGATTGTCTTCCCTCGGTGGCTGAGATGCACTTGAGCCAGGGGGTGTGACCGACGCCTTGAAGAGTCGTTCTCCGATCATTCAAGATCCTCTCACCCTCTATGCTATCCTCTTTTCTTCTTCCCTTGATTCCGGCCTCGAGGTGGCCTTTTGATGTAAGCTATTATCGGGCCCTCCAGTCCGCTGCAATGGCGTTGACGGACCCTAGTATTTGGGTGGGGGTCCCTCGACCGTGGGCTTTGTCATGACCTCGTAGAATACATCGGGAGGTAGCATGCTTTGTGTTATGCGACCCGGCGAGCCCATCCGCCCTCGGTGTTGTCTCCCGCCTTTATGGTCTTCGTTAGATTCCCAAGAAGAAAGCTTCGTTTTCCTCGACTGAGGAGGTACTTCGCAACTCGGGGTTAGGGCCCCCGCAGCCTCTCTTCCACGTGTCCGGAGACGACTTCGGAGTCCGCCCTTATAATAGCCCTCCGCGGCCGACGCTGCTCGAGCTTGTTTAGTGCCGGGGAGGGCCTCGTATTCCGCGATGTTGTTTGTGGGAGGGGAAGGGCGGCCCCGCGGGCGTAACGGAGCTTAACGAGGGTGACGTGAGGATCGCAAGCATCCCGCGCCGCCGAGCCCCACGCCCGCCCCGTGTGCGCCGCCCATATGGGGTCCGCCTTCGCCGCTGGTTGTGCACGACGTGGGGTCCATCTGGCCACTAAGTCCGCGAAAGTGCTGGGGACTTGATCGCCGCTCGCGCCACTCTAATTTGATTGCGTGGTCTCCCAACTCCGTTGCCCATCGGGCTATCCTTCCCACGGACTCGGGGTTCCGCAAGATGTTCTCTAGCGGGAAGCGGTGAGGGTATTGCGGATTTCGATGCGGGAAAGTAATGCTTGAGCTTTTTGGCGCCATGACCACGCATAGGCTACCTTCTCCAACCTGCTGTAATTGCTTTTAGGGCCCTCGAGGGGTCTCCGACACATAGTAGATGGGAGCCGACGCATTTGGTGCTGCTCGGGATTTCTTTTTGTGAGGATCGCTATCGCATGCGGGGGAAGCCGCCACATAGAGGAGGAGGCCCTCGCCAAAGTTCGCACCGCGAGGGTTGTAAGGTTGAGGAGGTACCGCTTAAGGTCGTCAAAGGTTTGTTCGCTGCCGCCCCCGCTTGAAGGGCTCAAGCTCTTAGCACTTGGAAGAAAGGCGAGCCCCACTCGCAACGGATCGTGAAATGAACCTCTTTCGTGGAGGCCATACTGGCCGGTGAGATGCCGCGCCTAGTTTCCGGTTTGTCGGGGTTCCATCTCGAGTGATCGCTTGAATCTTGACGGGTTGGCTTCTATTCCCCGCAGAGACTAGGCAACCGAGTAACTTGCCCTTGCTGACCCCGAAGACGCATTTGGCGGGGGTTTAGCTTTTAGTCTTGCCCCCCGCGGAGCTTTAGGAACGCCCTTTCGAGGTCTGCGATGTGCTCTTGCCCGAGCTTGCTCTTGAACCACGATGTCATCAACATAGGCGGAGATTGCCTTGTCATCCGGCGAGGACCTCTCGCTGTCATTTTTGCGAAAGTTGACCCGCGTTGCGGGAGGCCTTCGCCATTCTTTCTGAAACAATACGTGCCGAAGGGGGTTATGAAGCCGGTCTTTTCCTTATCTTCCTTACTCATCCATATCCGGTGATACCCCCGAGAAACAATTGAGGAGCGACAACATTTCGCACCCCGCCGCGGCATCTACGAGGGCTGCCGATACGAGGGAGCGGGAAGTCGTCTTTGGGCAAGCCATTGAGGCTTCAGAAGTCCACGCACATTCTCCACCTTGATGGCTCGTATTGTCTTTGGAGAGGCTCGCTTGACCAGGACCACGTTGATAGCCAGGTAGGGTACTTGACCGGTCTTATCACCTTCGCATCGAGGAGGCGATTGACCTCGACCTGAGTCCGCACTGTTTTCTCCTCGGACATTACTTCTAAGCTTTTGCTTGCATGGCAACGAGACCTTCCTTGATATTGAGCTTGTGTTCAATTATTTTTCGATCGACCCCCTGTGTCCCTCGGCCGACTGTGCAAAGACGTCGCCGTGATCGCGGAGGAACTGGATTAGGTCGGCCTCGAGGCGGGTCTAGTGTCGCGGCGATTGTTACCACTCTCGCTTCGTCGTTCGGAAATACCGACCTGTTTTGTCTCCCCTCTCGGCCGGGCTCGCGGAGGTTTGTATTGCTCCTCCTCCGGGGTTCCCTTGTCTTCTTTCCTTTCCTCTCCTTTTCTTTAGCCTCCTTTTGTCCTCTTCGAGGGCGTGCACATTTCTGTCCAGGGGCGACCGCCTCTTCGCGCCTCCCGGCGAGGTCCTCGATCCCCGAACACGGCGATAACCCCGCCGACGACGGCATTTTCATGCTTGCAGGTACGCTGAGTGGATGACCGCCCAAAAGCATTGATGATGCCCTCCGCCAAAAATTGCGTTGTAGTTGTAGTGCATGTCAACCACGCCGAAGGTTACGTTCTCTCGCTCGAGGGTGCGGTTGGTCCCCGAAGGTCACCGGTAGCGTGACCTTCCCTGTGGCCCCGACACCCCCCCGGCCAAAGAGAGGGTTTCGCGGGCTCCGTGATGCTGCGATTGAGTCTCATGCGGTCGAAGGTGGACGCAAAGAGGATGTCTGAGCTTCCCGCGGTCCACTAGAATCTTGTTCACTATCCACCCCGCGACGTTTTTGTCTTGATTACCATCGCGTCCGTGTGGGGGTAGTCCTGAGTCTCATGTCCGCCGCTAAAAGTGATTTGGACGTGAGACCACTGGTCATTTCGATGGGGGGGCCTTCTGCTGCGACATGGTGCACTCTGCGGTAGTGCTCTTTTCTCGCCTTTTTGTTGCCGTGGTCCTCATTGGACCCTCCGGTGATGGCTAGGATTTCTCCGTGAGGCGGAGGTGGGGTTGTTTATTGTGGTGGGTATTTCTTGTTTGATGGGTGGTGGCGGTGGTGGTGGTGGCAGGGGCGGCAGCGGTGGGGTGGCGGTAGTGCGGGGTTGTGGTGATATTGGTTCGGGTTTCCGGGGGTGGCTAACCGTGTAGGCCGGTGGGGATAGCGGGGTTGGTTATGCGGCTGATGGTAGGGGTTGGTTGAATGCCGGATAACCGAACCCCGTGATCGAGGGGGTCCCGTAGTTTGGCGAGGGTGTAGGAATAGTGGTTATGTCGTGAAGGTTGAGCGGGCCTCTCCCGGTGTGGTTGATTTGGCGGTTACTTCGCTGGGAGGCCAACCGGTTGTCCATGAATTCCTTGCCCTTGGCGATATGGGCATTGCTTGTGTGCGCCTTGTCCGGCCAAAGCAAGGTGGCGGTAGGGTTGCTTTTGCGGGGCGGACCCCGATCGTCGCGCGGTTATAGGGCCGATGTGGTCCCTTTGTTGGTAGGTGGGCTTGGCGGGGGGGTTTGCTCGTTGGTCGGTCGGGGGCGCGGTGTCAATCGCCGCGACCTCGGCTCGGTCATGGTAAGGTGGAGTGCTTTCCCGGTCTCCGAGGCCTTTGTTGCGGGTAGCCGGTTGCGAGGGTTGGGGCTTAAAAGTTTCAAGCTTGGCTTTGTGGTCAGGTCGGCAAGGCATTTTCCATTATCTCGTGCAGCTCGGCGAGGGTCTTGGGCCGCTTTCTCGATTTTGAGTGGCGAGGGACCCGCCTTATGTAGGCGCTGACCGCCATGATGACACTTTGGTCTGTTACCCCCTCTGTTCTTGCTTTTGTGTGGAGGAACCTCCGCCACCGGTCTTTCTCGGGGGTTCGAGTTGGCCTCGATTCTGTTGAGGAGCTCAGAGAGTTCGTGGCGAGTCCACTCCTTGAAGTGTGTCTGCAGGGCGGATCGGAGCTCGGCCCGAGCCGATGCTAGCGGGCGGTGGAGTACCAGGGATCGGGCGATGTCTCGGGCGACGACACGGCGATTTTTGCCATGGTGGACTCATCCCGCCGACAACGGCCACCGCCGCCAGGACATGATGATGAACCGTCAGGGTCCGCTCGCATCCCGTGTACGGGGCGGTGGTGGGGGGGCTATATGACGAGGCCACTCCGCTAGGCGAGACGAAAGAGAGTGGAGATGCGGGGTCATAGTTTGGGGAGCCCGCGGCGGTTGGGCCCCTCGCTTCGAGGTTGTTCGTCGACCGGTGGGGGGTTGTGTGGTGGGCGCCCCACAGGCGCATGGGGCGGTTCGGGTGGTGTGGTTGCGGGCCGGGGTGGGTTGAGTGGAGGGGGGCGGTGGTGGAGGCGGTGGTGGGCATGCCCTGTGCTTGAGTGGGGCTCCCGCGGATGCCGTGTATTTCATGCGCGGCCATGAGTTGTTGCTCCGCCCATACGAGCCGCCCCTCGCAGACCTCGCCGGTCTCGATGGTGCGCAGCGCCGCCTCCCGATCGAGGGTTTCCGGGGCCTCCGCCTGCGCGGCGATCTGAAGCTTGTAGTGCCCTCGAAGACGCCGCGGGCTTCCTCGTCCCGTCGCCATCTCGGTGAGTCCTCGCCCGGCCCGCCGAACGCCCCTCGGTGACGCCCGTCCGGGGCGCTGGCGATACCGTGGGCTGGCGCACCACGCACTCGCCCCGCCCGGTTTTCGTGGCGGCCGGCCGGGTCTCTGGGACTTCGGCTGCCCCGAGGGCGCGTCGACGGGGGCCCCCCTTGTCCCCGGGCGGGGTCGGCCCGCACTACCTGCCCCGGGGTTGGTGACGGGGCCGCTAGGGCCGTCCTCCCCCGAGGTCGGGAGCGCCCCCGGGGTTGTGTTTGGGTGGAGGGGGCCCGCCGGGCGAGGGGGTGGCGGTTGGCCCCCAATCGGCGGGGTAGTGGCTCCCCCGCGCGTTGCTTCGTGTGTTCGCCGGGGCATGGCTTTTCGTGTCGGTCCCCCACGGACGGCTTAATCGGTGGGTACGCACCGCCCCTCTAACCTTCGCCAGGGGGTTGCGGGGAGGAGGGGAGGAGGGCTTCCCACGGGAGTAAACGTAGTGATGACGGGCCCACGAGCCGGGTCCCTAGGAGCGTGACGTGGACAAATGAGTGAATCCCGAGAGAATGACTTTCGATTGATAGGTCATAGTTCTACCACGCCTCGCCCCCTTCATACGCCCCGCCGGGTCCATTTATAGGCGCCGGTTGGTATTTATTGTAGTTACAAATGAGGACAAAGCGTACATGCCACTTTACGGCTAGGGCCCGCGTGAGGGGCAGGCCGGTACAAACGCCGGCCGAGGCACGGGGTAAACACATGCTTCTATGCTTCGGGGGCCCTTGTAGGGGTTTCCTCCTTCCGCCCGCCCGGCTCGGCTTTGCCCGCCCTTCGTTGCCCTCTCGAACCTCGCGGGGCTCCTTTTGTGCTTGCGCCCCGCGCCTATGGGGTGTCGCCGTCAGATTTCCGCGCTCCCAGCTGCCCGAGCATCTTGTTTTCGCCCCGCCCCTCGCGCGGGGCGTCTTACTGCCGGCAGAAGTTTCGCGGGTCTGGGTCCGCTCTTTCGCCGCCTTCGCCGCGGGTCTCGCTTAGGTCTTCGCCGCCCAGCGCTGCAAGGGGTTCGCGGTCTTCACCGTCCCAGCGCTGGCCAAGCGTTCGGTCTTCGCCGACCCGCGCTCGCGGGGGCCTTCGCTGGCCGCCGACCCGCGCTGCGGGGGTCTTCGCTTCCGATCGCTGCCTTTCGCTGCCGCGGGTCTCTCGTCAGTCCTCGCGACCCCGCGCCGCGGGGGGACTCGTCACCTCGCCGCGCACCCGCGCCAGCTGCGGGGTCTCTTGCTCCCCTTCGAGGCCCGGGAGCTACTGGGGGTCCCCGGTGAGGGCCCCTCTCCAACATGTATCCACCCAAAATTGAATCATAAAATGTGAACACATGGCTGATTTAGGTCACATGTGTTTAGTTGTGTGATTAAGTGATTGTCAACAATCAACATTTTACTTCTATTTTCCTTTATCTTTTATGTTTCGCTATGTTCATCGGCAACACACGGAGTGTGTCAAGACGCATTCTTAGTTCGTGTTGTACAAGTGTGGAGTTCGGAGATGGTAGCCGACAAAGAAGATGAAGGGGCCAAGGAGAACGTCTTCGGGCCGACGGACCACGGAGGTGAAGGACGGACGTGAGAGGACGTGGTGGGACCGTGGGTGGCAAGCCATGGTGGTCGGCATCCGGGCATCGACGAATGCAAGAGGACGGGTGGGACCGCGGTCGATCGGGTCAAGACGGCAGCGTGCTAGCGCGAGGGCGGGGAGGCTCTGGGCTTGACTTGGTGACTCCTGGGCGGTCAAGATGGCGGCGACACGGTCGAGGTGGTTTGGTGGTTTGCCCTCAAAACCATCAAGCTGCCGGTTTGTGGTTTGGGCCTCAAAACCACGAAGCTGGCCGGTGGTTTGGGCCTCAAACCATCGGTGGCAGGTTTTGTGGGTTTGTACTCAAAACTCAAGCTGATGTTCTGGGGACGGAAGGACGGCACGTGGCGGCGTTTTGGGAGATTGTGTGGAGCAATGCTATATATAAGGAGGTGCAAGTACATCGGATTAGAAGATATCCAAGTCCGACCATTATGCCTCCGCTAAGTGGTTTCAAAGAATTGTATCGTGAGGGGTAGGATAGTCATTATGACCAAAACTAAATAGAGAGGGTAGCCCTCCATCTCAGTTGGCTCTCCGCCTGGGCCAGCTAGGGTTTCCAGCCAGAAGTTATTCTCGAAAGTGGGAGAGGTCCGCATAACTATTTTGTGAATCTGCTCATAGGAAGCACACCCCTCGTGGCCCTGTTTGGGACACGGTATTTTCATAGGAATTTTGGAAGTTTGCATTCTTATAAGGAAAGCCCGTGAGGTGAACACAGGGATTTCTAGTTTCCTTTCCTGAGGAACGGCGAACCAGCTATGTAATGTTTCACGGGAAATAAAAACATCCACTGACTGACTGGAAAATTCGCGCGCCGTTCCTCTCTCTCTCTCTCTTCCTGCCGCCTCTCCCCCTCCTCGCCATGGTCAGCAATGAACAGCCGTGTGCCCGCACTTGGCGGCGCGGGGCTTGGGGAGATGAGGAAGCTAGCTGGGGAACGGCTTCCGCTCAGATACATGGGGTGACGACCGAGGCGCTGGATGGGGACGGAAGTCGAGGACCACCCCATCTACTCTCTGATCCCATAGCCATCGATTTGGGCGACAAGGCTTCTATCAAGTGGATGCGTACGCTTGCAAGGATGGGGAGCAACCATATGGCCGTTGAACATGGTGAATTGTGATTGAGTAACAAGGATTTGGGGAGACTGCTTTATGTATAGGAGAGAGAAAAGAATGGGGCGTCGGATGAAGATGAATCGAGGTAGGTGATAGAGAAAACTACACTGTGGGCCCCACACTGTATAATAATTAATAAATAAAGAAGGCAATGGTATATTACTATACCGGTGTTTTTAAAAATATTACTATACCTAATAACAAAAGGTGTTTTTTTGATTAACCTAATAACAAAAGGTGTTTTTTTGATTAGCCATGTTGTGATGATGCAGTTTTGTGCTTAGAGACACACACGATGATCGAAGCCTATTCCTCGCAATCCAAACACTTCAAAGTATTTATTCCTGCATTTTGATTCCTGTGGTTTTTCACTTTTCACTCTACCCTATTCCTCGTTTTTTTTCCTTTCCTTTATTTTGCATTCCCTGTGTTCCAACAGACCCCTCGTGTGTGCATGCCCTTTAGGGGTTTGGAGTCAAATTGACTCACCTGTATGCTGTGATTTTCTCTAGATTTTGTGTTTTTGTGTTCTATTTTCGCAACCGTTTTTCCTCCCCTCTTCTAGTGCTCAATTGGCCATCTGTGGTTCGTTTTCTTTGTTGTTGCAATCTGTTCACGACCAAGAACCTAAGAGATTCACCAAAGGAATTTGGTTGAATCCTTTTGTGTCCCCGGATTCAAGTGATTTTGTGTTCGGTCACGCTTTTTTCTTGGGTTTGCATGTGATCTGAGATTTCTCTCGTTTTATCCGCGAGATCCAAAATTTTTTAGGGGGAAATGGACACCCACATGCCCAGATCATCTACACTTAATTTTGTGACCTGAGCTATTGCATGGATCAAGTTTGATCAAATTTTGCATGGATCAAGTTTCGATCAAATTTATGGAAGAACCACAGCCGGGCTCACTGTTCAAGCGTTTTAACCCATGGATATCTCTCAGAGA